>JAJLUM010000133.1:0-33871 GCA_030564265.1 Blastobotrys attinorum
AAAAAAAAAAAAAAAAAAAAAAAAAAAAAAAGAGAGACAAGAAGCTAACCAGATGGTATTGAGTAAAGGGATGAATGCAAGGCCATGACCCAAGGGTTCCCTGGGAACCAGTACAAAGGGTTTGCTACTGAGCAAGAGGCTCTTGATTATATGGGCCATGGATCAAAACCCGCTCCTACTCCTGCATCCATTGCGCCAAAGCCTCGAGCACCGCAAGTTGTCGAATCTAGCCAGTTCACTTCCCCAGACTCCCCAGTAGAAGAAGTGTACACTGACGGATGCTCGCGTGGCAATGGTCGTGAAGGAGCAGTAGCGGGTGTGGGTGTGTTTTACGGCCATGATGACCCTCGAAACCGGTCCCTTCGTCTACCTGGTGCCCGTCAAACGAATCAAAGAGCAGAGCTATTCGCCATTTATTTGGCCTTGAAAGATTTTAGCGATAAAATTGATAAAACTGCGGCACCAAACTCGATGATTAACATCTATTCCGATTCAAAGTACTCAATTAATTGCCTCGAAGTTTGGATTCACAAATGGCTGCAAAACGGGTTTGTTAATTCGAAGGGCGACGCCGTGGAAAACTCAGATATCATCAGAGATGCATACGATTTAATTGACAAAATCAACAGACGTCTAGGTCGAACAAAAAGCTCAGCTGTCCAATTTACTCACGTTCGTGGCCATACTGGCATTGCAGGCAACGAAGCAGCAGACTGGCTAGCCAACATGGGTGCGCTTGGCCGTTCTGTGTAGCAACCGCTATTTACTCAGTTCTCTCCATATTCTGCAATTTCCTCTCTACTCATTTCTCTCCATGTTTTGCAATATCTCTACACTCAGTTATGTATATATGTGTCTTCCTATATAGACCACGCCGCACGCCTGGTTGCCCTGGCAACCAAAAACGGCCCCAGGGCTTCAAATTTGGGACCGGACCTAGTTCACAACTAAAAATAATAATAATAATAATAATAATAATAATAAAAATACGCGTTTATTTATCCTCTGACGACATTATCCTAACAAACTATATAAAACATAGAAATAATTAAACCACAGCCATAATGCCCCCCAAAAGGACGACGAAATCCAAAAAAAACCTGTTCACACAGGCAGTGCGCATGGAAACGTTCAAGGGGACCAAACTAGACCAATCAAAATCGCGAGCAAAAGTGGTTTGGCCCCATGAACGACCAACCCCAGAATCAATGGCATTAGCAGGTCTCTTCTTCGAGCCCCGGGCGGGCCATCCAGACCGTACGACCTGTTACATGTGTGGAGCCTCTTTCGACGGATGGGAACCTCACGACGACCCAACCCACGAGCACTACCAATTCTCTCCAGAGTGTGCATTAGCTCGGATCCAGTACCGTCCCTGGGAATACGACGCAGATTTCGACCTCGAGAGCTCTTCAGAGTTTAATCCACACTCGGAGAATATGATCAATGCTCGGCTGGAGACGTTCAGTGAGCACTGGCCCCATGAAAAGAACCACGGGTGGATGTGCACAAGCTTCAACATGGCAAAGGCCGGGCTCTATTTCAACCCGCTTTCAGCCGACGACGACGACGCGTCTTGTGCTTATTGTTCGGTCTCTCTTGGTGGATGGGATCCAGAAGATAATCCGCTTGAAGAGCACAGACGAAGAAACCGTGACTGCAAGTTTTTTATTACTGAGCCACGGGACTCTGCCGAGCCCGAGGCAGTTGAGCATGAAATGGAGGTCGATCAGGAAGACCGAGGACTGGATCACGAAGACGAACAGGATTTGGAGTCAGAGCTCGAATCAGAACCTGAGCCCGTAGAATTAAAGCCCAAGGGTAGAAAGAAAAAAGTGCTGAATCATGGGGGATCAGATTCCGAGGCTGAGGCCGAAGCAGTGAAGCCAAAAACAAAAAGTAGGAAAAAGAAGACGGTAGATGCAGGACAAGAGTCAGATTATGAATCAGAGCCAGTAACAGCAAAGTCGAAGCGCCAGGCATTGGAGTCAGAGCCACAGCCGCGACCCAAGGCTGAGGAAGAAGTACTCAAATCTGAAAACGAGTCTGAGCCTGAGCCTGATAAGCCTCGAAGAGGGAGACCGAAAAAGCGGACAAATAAAGAAGTCGAGACTAGTAGGTCGAACTCGAGGGCAACATCGAAGTCTTCTTCCAAGCGAGCCAAAACTACCAAAACTGCTAAAAGTAAAAAAACTGATGACTCTGATGTTGAAGAACAGGATGTCGTTTTAGATCTGGACCCAAAGCCATTGCGCACAAACAAGTCCAAAGCGTCAAAAGGGCAAAAACAGGCATACCCACCAGATTCTGAACCAGAAACTGATGCAGAGCCGCTGGTGTCTGAACCAGAAGAGATGGAAGCCGAACCAATGGGTGGAAACGAGGAAGATGAGGATTCCGAAGCAGAACTGAAATCAAGCTCAAAATCTAAATCTAAATCTAAATCCAAACCTAAATCGACTTCAAAATCTAGAACTGCGAAAGAGGTTTCAAATTCCGAGGAAACCACTGTAAACTCAGAAACTACATTGAAAGCTGCTACGAAACGCGACACACAACCAGCTAAGGATACTAACAACGATGACCAAGTGGACCAAGGTGAAACCACCTTGAAACCAGGTAATTCTGTCTTTTCTGATGATGATGACGACAACAATGTTCCCGATACCCAGCCAACCAAGTCGAAATCCAAAGTCAAATCTAAATCACAGGCTACTACCAAATCTGCTAAAAGCTCCTCTAAGAAAAAGAACACCAGCGGCAAAGAAAGTGGACATACTAAGGGTGCGCCATCGTCAGATTTGGAGGCTGAAATCGAAATGAAGCCAAGTACGGTTTCCGCCACAGCTGCGAAGAAACTGAAATCCGAGGAGGAGCAGGAAGAAAAGATCAGCATTAGCACTGATGATAGTGAAAAGAAGACCAAGAGTAAAACTACTACTAGCAGTAGCAGGAGGGCCAACAAACCGGCCGCAAAATCAAAAACTAATGTACAAAAACGGAAAAGTGGAATGGCGCTACTTGGCGAAGACTACGACGATGATGATGATGATGATGATGATGATGATGATGATGACGACGACTATAATGATGCTGAAGATTCCGACTTTGACGATGAGCACGATGGAAGACTATCGCATATTTCTCATGTTCACTCGACTGAAAATTGGACCCAGTTTGGGGACTCGTCTCCCGATGTGCGTCAAAAGACTTTTGCGCTAGATGATTCAGATCAAGATATCGAGGCCAATGATGATCCTGAACAAATGGGAGAACCGGAAGATTCAGCTGTAGAAGAATCTGGTGTGGAACAGGTGGAAGATGATCTAAATGACCAAGAAGTGGAGGAGCCGCTTGATCAAGAATTGGAAGATATTGAGAATTCCAATAATCGAGAAGCGAAGACTCTAGCTGGTGAGGAGCCAGGAGAAGAAGAAGAAGAAGAAGAAGAAGATCAAGTTGTAGGGTCTATGGAGAACAACGTGGAACACGACGTTCTTGAATCCGAACCAGCGGAGGTGGAGGAACAAATCGAAGCGGAGGAAATCGCAGAAGCTGAAGTAGAAGAAGTTGAAGAAACAGAGGAAGTTGAAGAGGCAGAAGCAGAAGTGGAGGAAGTCGAAGAGGCAGAAGCAGAAGTAGATGGAGGTGCAGAAGCTGGAGCGAATGAGATCGAAGAAGCTAATGGTGACGAAAACAAGGAAAACAACGCGCCGCAGGCGGTGCGGCTTTCCACCACCGCTGCCACTCCTAAACAAGTGCGCATTGCCGATTCGCCAGAACGAGCAGTCAAGTGGAATTTGAGTGACCCTGACATTGTACTTGAACTTGCTCAGGATTTGGAAATTGATATGGATCAAGAAAACTTGGATATCACAGTCCATGAATGGATCCAGACTCTGGCAGCAAAGTCAGAACAGGCATTGTCCAAGAAATGCAGCGAAATGATCCAGCTATTGCAGGATGAGGGCACGAAGGCTATAAATGCTATTAACGAGATGGAAGTAGTCGAATAGACACTGAAGTAAGTTCAATCTTTTTATTTATATGTATAATATATATAATAGAATTTGTATATATATGTTGCACCCACCTTGCTTGTATTTTATATACTTTAGATATCCCGGCGATCCCCTATATATTCGACCTTTTGATATCTTTTTCTGCTTTAGTTATATATATATATATATATATATATTTTTGCTTCAAATTCTTTTTTGCATTGTCTCATTTTTATCGCCCATATAGTCACCGATCGATTTATCGATGTTGTCCATCATACATTGAAAATTGGTTGCCCTGCCCAGGTCCATGCCCTTGGTATCCTGGCGAAATTGGTGGGTTGACTAGCCCCCCTGCGCCGTTTTGTCCATTTAGATACATGAATTCCTCTGGAGACATTCCAGGGGGAATTGGAGGTGGAATACCGTGAGTTTGACTTTGATGATGGATGTGCGAAGGATGCGGAGCTGCCTGTGATTGCGGTGGCGGCGGTGGTGGTCCTCCATGCATAAACATACCAGGCGGAGGAGGTGGAGGATGAGGATGGTGAGGATGAGGTGCTGCAATATTACTTGGAGCATATCGATAGCCATCAATATTCAACTGGTCAAATTGTTGTTGAAGTAACTCAGGCGGCGGAGGAGGTGGCTGTTGCGCATGTTGTGGATACAAATCTCCATGAGCCATGACAACATTTTGTTTATTCGGTGAACTATCGAATGGTGGATTTGCTCCTGGAGCTCCAATGTTTCCTGCTGGATTCCCACGCCTGGTACTATTGGCTCTACGGTTACCATTGATACTTGGACCTCCATTCTTGCCGCTATTACCACCACCTCCATTGTTGTTGCTATTCGAATTGCCGGAATTGTTGGTATTACCATTTCGTTGAGAAGAAGAACGAGTAGACAATCCAACTTCATCCATGAGACGCTTGTAGCCCTGAGATGGCAAAGCCTTAATAGTCATCAAAACGTTTCGGATCTTTTGCACAGCACTCTGGCGATCATTGTAGTCCAGAACAGGCGTGGAGATGACCTTGTAGATAAAAGTCGGGCCGTACATATGATCAGACAAAATCCTAAACAGAACTGAGCCACCATTTCCATCAGAGGCACCGTTATTATTATTCTGTGCCTCATCAGAGGAATCAAACAGGGCCCGCAAAATGAGCTGCCTGGCCTCGGGATCGCCTTTATGGTTGATCACTTTGAGGACAGTCAAGCATGCCAGTTTGTGGGTACACAGTGGCACCAGATCAGAAACTAGTCTAGGAGCCAAGATTGCATGTCTATTAGGCAAAGAGCATGTATCCAGAAACCAAGTAAGCAATAGGGCTCCGTTAGCATTGGTAGCCAGTTGAACAGAATGCAAGGCAATAGCAGCAGCCAGAACCTCCTGCTGCTCTTTGGTAGCATAAGTGCTCTCCAGACAAGCTCTCATCGCCCTAGCACCAAAACGACCCTGAGCAATATCCCAAAATCGAGAAAGCATAGTCTCGAAGATAAAATCATTCCAAGGTCGGCCAAATTTGAGACAGCACTGAATGACATAGTTGCCAAATTGATCCAAAAACAAGTTTACAGTGTACGGTCGCAGAGACTTGGTGATAGTATCGATTTGACGGTCTGTTGAGGCGACATCGATGATTTTTTGAGCTGCCCAGGTACCATTTTTGTGAACCCCGATTTCTGCCAAATGGGGCGAAATGCGCTTCAGCATCAGTTCCTTGACTGGCTCAGAGCATATATCGAACAGCTTTTGCACCACTGTGTTGCCCACGTAGTCGCTTGAGAGTTCAGCGATATCGTCAAGCATTTCAATGGCGATTTCCTCAATTTCGTCCACTGAACACATGCCACTGTCAACTTTTTTCCGAACTTCTCGCAGAGTTGGAGCATCGTAGACACGATCTGGATTGGGCTCTGGCACTGGGGGGATTTCTGAGGTTTTGAAATCTTTGTATGCCAAAGCCCGTTTGATGAAGCTAGCACATTCCTGGTAATTTTTGGTGCTTGTGCCATCACCGCCGGATTCTAGTACAGTGTTATCAGCCAGATATTTGATCACATGAAGCATTTCTTCACTGATCTCTTCTAGGCTTTTGACAGCAACAGCCTGAGGCACTTCTTTTTGCCCGGCACCGCTGCCAGTGCTGTTACCAGTGCTTCCGGATCCATTTTTGTCTACTACTGAATACTCAATGTCGGTTCCGCCGCTACCCTTTTCAAGGGCAGCGGTGTCATCGTCATTGCGATCAAAAGGAACCAGGACACTTTTGGCAAATCCAACTTTACAAGGACCGCTTCCGTTGAAGAGCTCCTTGCCATTGAGCACATTTTTGGCCTGGATTGCACTCTCGATGGTAGAGAAGTCAATAAAAGCGCAATTTTTGTGGGCCAACACTCTGGCCGACTCCACGTAGCCATATGGACTGAAAATGGCTTGTAGGGCATACGAGGTTGTTGAAGGCGGTACGTTACCCAGCCATAGAGATCTAGAAATGTCTTCATGGTGATTGTGGTTTTGGTGAGCATGTGGATGAGGACTGTTGGCCAATTGCTCATTGGAGCTTTGGTGTTGCGGGAGTCTGTCAAAAGTAGCAGTTGTAGTCTGGGCTCTTGGACGCGTTTGCTGGTTCAGTAATTGGTGGTGTAGATGATGGCCATGAGGGGATTGCTGGTGGTTGGGGGTTTGGTTCAAATGCTGCTGTTGATGAGAAGAAGAAGAGGGATGAACATGGCCATATGGATGCCCTTGGTTTGAAGACTGCTGGGCTTGGTTATATTGCTGGAGCTTTTGGCTGTATTGCTGCTGAATAATATCTTCCTCGATACCTGCTGGCCCCGCTGGTGGTAATGTATTTACAGTATAGGATCTCAGACGATTCACATCGGTACGGACAGCCAGTTCATTCAAAAACGGTTGCATCGGATCTTCTGGCACTTCCTCTTGGTGTGCGTTTAGTACTGACTGCTGAGAGAGTCTCTTGGGGGTTTGTGTGCCGCTTTGGGACCCACCGGGAGTATTTGATGGGGAAGCCCAGATTGATGGACCAAAAGGCGAGAATGATGGACGATTTTCAGACAGCAGGTTCAAGCTTCCGGATCTCAATCTAGATTGTTGTGGAGGCTGCTGTTGTTGGGGCTGTAGCCTGTTTGGTTGTGGAGGTGTGGTGAGAGGAGTAGAACTAGTGTTTGTCGTTCCGGACACCCGCAGGTCTGGAATCATGGAAGAGGATTTTGCATGATACAAAGGCGAGTCTGGAGAGGACCTGTGTGGAGATAGTAGGGCCAGAGAGCCTAGAGAGCTATTGTTATGGGTTGCTAGGTTTGAATTGATCTGGAGCCCAGGAGAGAGTCTTGAAGGAAGAGTGCCAGCCCTAGCTCTGGATCGAAACGGGGCATCTTCTTGTTGAAGCTGTTCTGATGGAGCAACAGGTGGAGTTCCGGTTGGTGATGTGTTGAATAAATGCTGTTTTCTATCCTGCCAGATGGACGGGATTCGTTCATCCTGAGGTCGATAGATTCTTTTTTGGTCAAACGGAGAACCAGCTCCAGTGACTGAATCAGACATGAGTTATTTTTTTATTTTTTTTTTTTTTTTTTTTGTTCTTTGGAGCTTTTTTTTTTAAAAAAAAAAACAGATGCTTGTATGTACTTTTTCTTTAATTTGTCGCAAGGTTAATTTTCAAGATATCTTACTGAAGGCTCTTGAAATTCTAGAATCATGAAAATATTACTACTCGAAATGAACACGCATTAGAGCTGCTAGGAGCCGATGAATCAATTGTGCGTACAATTAGTTGTACAGAATCGTTTAGTTATAATTCGAGCACGTGTGATTGAGTAATAGAGAGCTAAAAGATATAACTACTTTACACCAGAGTTTTGTCGACAGGTTGGCACAGCGGAACTTTTTGGGAATTGTGTTATTGTTTTATTTTTTTTTTTGTTGCGGTTGCGCTGAAGGAGGTGGAGGGAAAGGAGGAGGAGCACTAGTGCTATTACTACTACTACTACTACTACTGGTAGGGAGGCTTAGGGTGGTTGAGAAGGTTGGAGAAGGAAGCGCGCTTTGGGGTTCTATTTTTACGCGGTAGGTGACTAAGCTGTGCCGATGCTGCTGAGTAATGTAGGACTCCCGGTATGAGTTTGGAGCCCAATTTCGTGCTATGGAGGATAGCCGTCGTTTCTAGCTTTGGAGGAGATGCTGTATATTGTAATAGGCTGGAAAGATTTCGCATATTAAGTGTGTAGCGCTGGTAGTTTAAACGGATTGAGTAGGCATAACAGCTATTGGTGTGTTCAGGGTAAAGTCGGATTAGTCCTGTGATGGGAATTACTCGTAGTGCTAAGGGTGCGGCTGTGGTGGTGGTGTAATTGGTGGTTTAAAGGACTAACTGTGTGGTGGTTTTGAGGACAAATAGTGTGGTGGTTATTGAACCCAAGTAGTGTGTGGGTGCCTTTATACTGAGGCTGGTTGTGCTGGTGATGGTTTATGGCTGTACTGACGGTTTGTGGATGTACAGGTGATGGTTTATGGTAGTACTGATCATGCTCTAGATTTGTAGTAACGCTGCAGGTTTATAGTGACAACTTTTGCTAGGACTAGTTCGTCAGCAACACATATAGGATTCTTTGGGTTGTCCATCTGCTCTGGGATATTTATACGTAGCGCCAGCCAAAGACTCACCCAAAGCGACCATTGCGCTGGAAATAAGGGTCGTGATTACCAACACATTGGAAGTCAAATAAAAGAATAATAAGAAACAAAACTCTCAATCTCAGTGGAATTGGAACCAAAACATGCTCCGCTGCTTTATCAGCCCCTGTGGTGACCACTGGATATGCAACCTGTGCTTATCAACCACTAATTGATACCGTTGGCCAACGTGGTCCATAGACCAGGGTTCCAAACACACATTAATTAACACCCAGAAGCACATATGTTTCAATTTACAACGGCCATAGGGACCCTCGACCCTGTGCGAGAGAGCCAAACGTGGTTGCTGCGTCGATACGAAGCATGTGTCCAGGACGGGAAAAGACCACTATTCCCGCGCTGCAAGAGTTGACGCAATAGCTTCGATTATGGACTGGATATCATTCAATTCCAGTTGATATCATACGATTCGAGCCGATATCATATAACTCTCACTGTAGTCTCTATGCCCCAATCGGGGCCACAATGGGAAAGTAAACCATCAGATCAACGTGGCTGATATGAGCTGCCTCCCCAAAAATAAAGTCCAACTCCATAATGGGTCAGCCATCGTGGCAGTAACGAACCGCTTTGTTTCCTTGTTCCTTTCCTTCGGTAGGTTTCAGTGTAGACTCCCTCAACAACTACAGGGCAAATAGGCAATCGGCTACTTGCATATCCAATAGCTCATGGTGTGCAAACATGCATAAGCTCTCTAAAAGTTGGAAATGTCAACGAACTAGTGGTTTATTATATGCACCCCTTATTTGTGTCTAAATATGGTACTCCAGGTTACCACTGCCTAGCTCTAACCGGGGAGCGGCACAGCATTGGACATTTCACGATACTTCATATCCATACTCCTACTCACACCCACCGCACGGGACAAGTATCCATATATCCTCCTTCACAACACAACACGCCGATCAATTGATGTCCTGACTTGAGTATTAAATTTTTAAGTTAATACCGGAATCAGGTATCATATACCAGAACCATTGAAGAACTATCCCTCTCCACCAGATCACTTCCCAATCCGTAACTTCGTACACCATCTAACAATCCCTGTAGACTGTACTTTGGATGTGCAGATACCGCTGACGAATGCATCGCCAGAAGAGAATCTCCTATCGACTCTGGAGAGGAGATATCACCCTTATGTAAGCGGCCTCCGATATAGTACCACTGGTAGCTCTATTTAGTACCGGTGTTCCTCCTCCTGCATGCCATATCTTCACTCCACCAGTAGGGGCAACAGCATGCGAGACAAATCGTCAAAAGCCATACGTTCACTCGAGCCCAGAAGATTGGCCCGACAATGCATGAAATTTTTGGATTCGTCTGGTGCTCCTTACTATCCTGTTCGCTCACCCCCCGAAGGCACGCTTTAGGCAATCGTATACCCAGAGGGAGAAGGCAGATTATTATTATTTTTGATAATTATTCTTGTTGCTTTTTCAAACATATATACTTGCTCTAGTGTTGGTGGACTGTTGGTCCAGGACGAAGTCATAGATCCACGGATCCACAGCACTCTTGGGGGTCCCTCCACCAACCTGTGGTTTCTTCATTGATAACTGATTTTCATGAACCAGAGACAGAGGAAAAGAAAGCAAAGTGGAATTTTCAGCCCTCTCCTGTGTCGTCCTCGTTGCCCTTTATTAATTTTTTTTTTTTTTTTTTTTTTTTTTTTGTGTCTGCTGCTCACCTCTCCCTGGAGCAAGCCCAGACCTGAACGTTGGTACATACAGCCAGAATACGTGCATTTCGGTTTATACATATCAGTGGAGCGAGGCTTTGAAATCTGGCCAAGACAAATATAACCTTTTTGGTCTGCTGGATTTTGGCCAATTTTCACTTTTTATTTATATTCTAGTTCCACCCTACTAGATATTTCACACTTTTTGTCCATCTTTATAACCCCCCCATCAATCAGTAATTCCTCCATCCATCTCTTTATTTAAGACTGTATCAAATACTTTTGGTCATTTATCATTCTCTTTATTCAAGGTTGTCCGTACTACCAGAATTTGAGGAGTCACCAATCGTCACTGCCACTCCGTCCTCACTATCTATAGTCATCGTAAACAACCACACTCTATCAATCAGCAATAACACTCCATCAACCAACTACAACCAAACTATCGACCGTAAATTATCATAGATTTATTATACCAATTATCACAAAAACTAGAAACCGCACAAACTCAGCAGCATGTACTCGTTCGCATCCCCTCTAGCCACCTCAAAGAAAAAATATATGGCGAATCATTCGTCCTCTTCACCTTTCCCATCCTTCTGTACAGTCTGCGAAACACAATTGGACAGCTCGGGCTCTACCCTGTACTGCTCAGAAGAATGCAAACAGAAAGACTGCATCACCAATTCCAAACTACCATCCTTCTCGCTCTTGGAGGACCAACCAGACACCTCAGCATGCCCCAGTTTAGGCACCGAATCTCCAGCTAGACCCCCCTCTCCGTCTACGGACATGGACTCCACAAGAAGCTCTTTCACCAGCTTTGATTTGAGCAATTTGAGCGCAAGGACCTCCAATGCATCTTTATACTCGTCTTCTGTGCTCTCGGCTCGTCGCAAAATGTCTGACGCTATCTACTCAACCACTACATGTTCGCCAATTCAATCCCCAGTCACTATGACTGAGGGCTTTGAGATTCCAGAACCCAATCTACTGCATTCTACGACACTTACAAACACTAATAAACAAAATCAGAACCAGAATCAAAACCAAGCATCTAGCCACCGCATTTCAGCACCTGTTTTGGGTACTGGATCATCCATGTCAGGAACTTTTAGCCCTTCTACTGCAACACCAAACAGTGGTCATGGAGGTCCTTTACGACCTCGACGACAGTCCTTCTATGTACGGTCTGGCTCTCACCTATACTCAAATTCGCACGACTTCATTGATATTCCTAAACGTACATCGGTCTCGTCGACCAACTCGAATATTCATTCGCTTTATCCAGAGTCGCCCAGGTCGATTAATCTCGTAATGCCCAACACACACGCTGATCCACCAGCGCCGGAATTGGAATACGAGTTCCCCAAAATTGATAAAAGGAACTCAGAGTCTTCTGCAAGTAGTAAAAAGTTATTTTATTAACGTAACTATACGGTACTATGAATCTCAATACTATCATTATGGGTCTCATTATATCGGCCACTCCAGTCGAATGCAAATCCCTATATACCAGCAATCACCACACCCACCCCTCGCAAGCAAGTGAAATAATAAATACCAATAATATTCAAAACTTGTGATGTGTAAAATATGGAACATTATTCTGAAACATTCTGACTCAGATATGACAGTAGAATTTTTTTTTTTTTTTTTATTTATTTATTTCATCTATCTATCTTTTTTTTTTTTTTTATTTCCTCTCCTATCTCTTCAAGTAGCATAAAATTTCTGGCTAAAATGCTCTTTTGCATAACTAGTCCTGGTGTCCAGATTTCCGGTCTTTTTTGGTACCTCCTGTCCGTATCAGTGATGGACATGGCAGCAGCATTGGTGAAAACAGCTTTAGCTGTTTTGAGAGATACGGATATACGGGCCAAGCGGTGGGATCCTCCTGTGCGGGTGGAACATGCGCGGGAAGGATCCTGTGCGGCTGGAATAGCCCCCAAGAGACCAAACCCCCCTACTGATTAAGCGCGTATCACGTGACTCGTATTTTTGCGGGGAAACAACACCACAGAACCAAGCTGTAGCTGTCCGTTTTGGGCTATCAGTTGACTCGTTTATTAGTAGCTGGACGGGACAGAGATTGCATTCATGCTTAGATAGTATTCGGGACGAGGGGCTGTTGACGATTACGATTTTAGCCACGGGTTTAGTATGGTGGACCGGTTGAATATGAGACACATCCGGTTTACCAAAAATGTGATAAGCGGACACAGGTCAATGATTGCACGAGACGGTTTGCATTAGTTTATGGATGCTGAGAAAAGCAAGTAGTGTTTTTGAATCAATATGGTGATCGAGATTGTATACGATGCTATGTACAGTTTTTTTTTTTTTTTTTTTTTTTTTTTTTTTTTTTTTTTTTTTTTTTTTTTTTTTTTTTTTTTTTTTTTTTTTTTGAATTAAAGGGGGGACCTCATATTTAGGCTTTGTCCGACAGGTATTAATTGACAGTAATTCGACGCTTCTTTTCTCCCATATATTCCCTTACATTGTAACAGAGTCTGCATCCTGGGTAACCAGTGATGGTGATTATTACAAATCATAGGTCAACCCTAATTCGAAATATCACAAACGGCCCAATGCAATGCATGATGTTCTTGCAGTCAATAACTAACGTAATGCCAATGTCAAGATGCATAATTTATATATATATACCTGAAACCTGGGGAAGAATCAAAGGTCAATTGACCCTTTGTTTGGAGATTGTATGCATGTCGAGGTCGAGTCGAGCCAGCCCGGGTTTGCAGGATTAGCCCAATTTAGAAGTAACAGACTGCAAGAAAGGGGGTTTCGAATGGATGGTACAGATAAGATGCATCTATGTCGTTTTTGAGACGCCAATTGTTGCGAAGTCCTTCACACGAAATTTTAACCTATCTCCAGTGGGTGGTTAACTCGAGTGATTGGTTTGTTGATATATGGTGTTCCAATAACATTGAAAGACTCAGTTGGGATTGGGAACAAATATAATCTTTAATAATGAGAAAAGTATTACTGATAATAAAATATGATGATTTCAAGTCAGCAGGTATCGAATTGATGAAATCTGCAGGATGTATCATGGTATTACGAACAATCAAGCTAAGCACAATTAATAAATCCCAATAACCAAAAACAAATAGCTGGAACAGCTTGAAAAAATAAATAAATAAATGACCTTTTAACAGACCGCAGTCACACACTTCTATAATTAGTCCCCTAGGTAGCAGCTTATTCCAGTATTCCGTTACTACTCTGAAATGCACTCCTTACTACAGAATTACCTCTTAGAGATGCACAACATAAACCTAATCAACTTAATACTCTACAATCCTGCCCAAATCGAAGAAAAATAAATACCGTTAACTGTCCCCCTAGCTTGGATCTGGTTTTTGGTGATGTTTAGAGGTGCCCGCTCCGCGTAAACCGATTCTTACACTACCACGCATGATATCCTTACAGACCCAAATGCCACCAAAACAAAAAAGAAAAAAATAAAAAAAAATCATCACTAATTCACTCTTTTCTCACCACTTCTTTGATTCTCAGACCACATAAGCACTACTAGAGTAACTTAAAGTTTCCCTCTCACCAAGTACAGCTCTTTCTTTATTGGGGTTGCTGTAATTTATATACATAGATATATATGGTTGTCTCACTATAGTAATAAGAGAGGCAACCGGGACCCACGCTTAGACTTCCAAGACGAACCATCACAGTTAACGGGATAGACCAACACGAGGAAACCTCTATTGGCGAGGAATTTCACTAGAAAAAGTTTCTAATATTTATTTTATCTTCATTCTTACACTCTCATTCACCACAAAACATCAAACCACCAAATTCTCCTTCATCAAAGATTCTCGAAAAATGGAAAACTTGAATGGAAAAATGATGACTGTGGGTCTGTCAAATATACCAGTCATCACTAGAGTGCCTCCAGAACTACTCTCACTCATATTCTCTTGTCTGCATTCTGGTCGAGACCAACACGCATTCATGCTCACCTGCAAGGCCTGGTTCAGCTCGGCAGTAGAAGCAGTCTGGTTCCGACCAATCCTACAGGATGAGTCGCTAGAAAAGTTCTTAAACACAGTGTCTGAAAGTACGGACCAGCTTGCTTTGCCATACGGCAGTCTTGTTCGTCGACTCAACCTGACTGCAGTCACTGAAATCATCAATGATGACCTGTTTCTCAAGGCCAGCCCAGGGTGCGATAGACTAGAACGACTCACTCTAGGAGCCTGTTCACAGCTGACCGATAAATCAGTGGTGCCTATAGTCTCTAATAATTCACTGTTGCAATCTGTAGACATTTCGAATCTCGAGAATATCACAGATTCAACAGTCATTGCATTAGCAGAAAACTGCCCCAAACTGCAGGGACTCTACGCTACCGGATGCAAGAACCTAACAGACAAGAGTGTCGTGAAGCTGGCTGAGAACTGCCCCTTACTCAAGCGAATCAAACTAAACAACTGTCCTGAAATTACTGATGAATCTGTTGCATACTTGGTCCAAAAATGCCAGCTACTGGTAGAGATGGACCTGGCTGGATGCTCGCAGGTGTCGAACAAGATGGTGACCAAATCTATGCATGAGTTGCCACAGCTGCGGGAGTTCAGGCTAGCCACAAACATGAACATTGGAGATGATGCATTCATAAACCTGAAGCCAGATGTAAGCTTTGAGCGGCTCCGGGTGATTGATCTGACATCGTGTGTTTTAATCACAGACCAGACTGTAATTCGGCTGGTCCAGGCAGCTCCACGGCTGCGAAACGTAGTTTTGGCCAAGTGCGGTAATGTTGGAGACGCAGGAGTTCAGGCACTGACTCGGTTGGGCAAATCGCTGCACTATTTGCATCTGGGCCATTGTTCCAACATTACTGACCGGTCTATTTCTTATTTAGTCAAGTATTGCCCACGGATACAATATGTTGATGTGGCGTGCTGTACCCAGCTGACTAACAATGCTGTTAAGGACCTAGCATCTTTGCCAAAACTGAGGCGGATTGGGCTTGTCAAGTGTCAGAACATCACTGATACAGCTATTTATTCATTGGCGCAACGGATCCCTGCGACGACTTCTTCGTCTGCGGGCTCTTCTATCAATACCCTGGAACGGATTCATCTGTCTTACTGTACTAATATCACTGTGTTTGCTATCACGCAGCTGGTTAACTCGTGTGAGCGGTTGACTCACTTGTCGCTCACGGGGGTGCCACCGTTCATTCGAGCTGATTTGACACAGTATTGTCGACCTCCACCACCGGAGTTTACGCAGCACCAGCAATCGGTATTCTGTGTGTTCAGTGCAAAGGGTGTGGACAAGCTGAGGATCCATCTGAATACGCTGATGGCTGAACATTGGCTGGAAGATATGCGGCCGATTGGGCAGCCTGATCAGGAGGAGATGGAAGAGGATGTCATGTTTGCTAGTGATGATTAGGATTTTTTTTTTTCTAGTGATGATAATTCGGATTCGCAGGGCATTTTTGTTACTTTGAGGCTTTTAGATGATTAATTTATGTAGTGTTTAAGCGTGAGCCTCGCTAACTCGTGCTTGGGAGCTAGTCTTTGCTAGGAAATAAATCATTTATGAATTGTGCTATTGTTGGGTCAGTAATTGTATGGCATGTTTAAAAAATCTCGTCGTTGCAACAATTCAGCAATAGCAGTGCTACTGCTAGATATTGGTGCACAGCAACACTGTACTTGGGTGCGGCTTGATTGGCATATAGTACTACAAAGAATGGGTGCGGCTTAATTGCTATAGTACATCTGAGCCGCACCACGACCTGAGAGGGCTCGACAGTCAACAAAACCCAATTCCACCAAGAAATGGGACCCACCGATTAGCATATTCAATGAGTACCACTCGCATATGCGAAACGAATATCGTCGCCCTTCGGCGACCCATCGACGCGGATTACAAGGATATTTAAACACTTCGAAATCGGCCGGCACAGACAAAGGCCCCAGCTGGAGGTTCGAATTCAATTAATTGCCATGGCAATGAGGCGAGGAGTAAGATCTGAACAATAATAGGTACCACTGCAAGGGGAGGAAGAGAGAACTGGGTCCCGTGGGATGATCTCTCAGACCCAGGCTTATAGATCTAAACAAAAAAACTCCATATGTAGTAATATGTGATCTTATCCCGATCTTCCGTTGTATTGCATCAGAACCATGTCAGGCGGAGATGTTCTAACCAAACTAGCAACTCTACTGGACCCGCTTTTTTTTTTTTTTTTTTTTTTTTTTTACTCAATGATTAGAGATTATAACTACAGTTGGAATTTTATATTTATGTATTTAGAGAAAAATCTATTTTATATTTTTCCTGCATTTATAGCTACTTGTAAGTAGTCTTCATAAATATTCCAAAACCCAACTGACAGGTCGCGTCGACTATCTGTAGGTAGCGCCCGACTCTGCACGTTGGGTCCGCCGAGGGGAGTTACCTAATTGGGTATAATACAAATACGAAATAAGGTCTCTAGAACAATAACAGCAAGAACCAAACGATCGCAACGGTTTTTTTTTTATGGTATTGGTACGGTATATCGGGCTGATTTCTAGTAGTATATAGGGATCTGTTATGGTTCAAAAGTGATATTATCCAGTGTCTGAGGTGACAATGTTAGGTGTTGTTTATTACCATTGTTTTTTTTTCTTGTTTTAGGATGCAGCTAGTGTTACTCTCTATGTGGAGGCATGTATTAATTTGTAACCACTTGGATCTGGATCCGCTTGTGGTTGTGTAGTTCCTGGTTGTGGTTGCCTATGACGGTTTGTTTATTTACTGTTTATCACACCGCCGTGCTTTAATTACTGTACTTATATATAGTTTTAATTCCTTCCCTTTTTCTTTCTTCCATTTCTATATTAGCATTATTCTGATTTATCATTAGTAACTTCTGGATCGATACAATTGGCTGTGTTATAAAAGTCTACTATTTACAAGCGATACCTTTGTTTTATTTTTTTTTTCTTCAATTCCTATTTCATTGTTTTAAGACTTCTATTTAAATTTGGGCATCTAAAATTTCAGATAAGATCTGACTCTCTCTCACTAGATCCTTAAACACCTACAGCTATTGCCTAGTTTTCTATTTCTGTTTTTTTCTGTTTCTGTTTTGCGTACATCTTCAACATCACGAAATCGAAACTGCAGAAAAAAAAAAAAAGAAACCTACAACTATCCAAAAATCCAGAATTGAACTTGTTTTATCAATTCTCATTTGGAATACACCAGCTTATTATACTAATACTCAACTTATCCGTTACGGTCGAGTTCGATTACCCGCCAAAACGCCAGCCTCAAAAAAAAATAAGCGATCTTCCGCGCGCACAACTAAACAAAATCTACACTGGTATTTTTTTTCTCTCTTTCCTACTTCTCACACTTCACGTACGACATTCTTGAGAATATACATTTCTGTAATCCAATCGCGTTTTAAAATTAAGCCATTGGACTAATATTGTTATACAGAAGGATATCAAGTGAGTGTGCCGTTCATTTTTATACCTAGAGACAATTGCATTTTTTTTTGGTTCGGATTCTCTCTAAACACATTTCGCGTTGATCGCGTCTAAAAAAACCTTAATATTTAAAAAAACATGAGTTCAAACAATAATATTGTAAGTACTGGAATTGCTTAAAAAGAACTAGAGACAATACTAACTAGCGCTTGTTAATAGCGCCAGACGAGATCGCGTACAGCGCGTCAGCATGATGAAAATGCAGAAATTGCCCCAAGAATGACCAGAGCTAAAGCAGCTGCAGCAGGAACCGATAATGGTGTTACTGCCTTGAAGCCTAAAGCTTTGGAATCCAAGACGGCGAACACTGCAGCAGTATCGCGAAAAAGAGCTGCATTGGGCGATTTGTCCAACAATCCCAACAAAGATAAGGCATCCGCACTAAACAAAGGTGGAAAAAGCCTCGTATCTCTGAAAACCACTACTTCTAGTAGCTCTACTACTGCAAGACCAGCTTTGGCCGGAAGACAACCTACTTTGGCCCCCTCTGCCAAAATTCCTGCCGCTTCTCATTTGAGAAATGCTAGACATAATCATATTGCTGCATCTAAACAAAAATCAGTGATTGAGGAATCGTCACGTGTATCCAAATCCACCACTTCCTCCTCGTCATCCAGTGCATTACCAATTCCAGTTTATACCCAAGATAATTCTTCCAAAGCGCGAGTGCTGCCTCAAAAGCAATTGCCAAAGCAGCAACTACAAAAGACTAATCCATCTCATACAATAGACGCTGTCGAAGAACCTGAAGACCGTCCGCACAAAAAGCTTAAAGTCGAGCATGAAGAAACATCATCAGCCAAACAGCAAGATTGGGATGATTTGGACGCCGAGGACATGGACGACCCGCTCATGGTCTCTGAATACGCTCCAGAAATCTTTGAATTCCTCTACAAACTGCAAGACAGATATATGCCAAACCCAAACTATATGGACGACCAGAAAAACTTGGAGTGGGAATATCGAAGTATATTGGTCGATTGGCTCGTAGAAGTGCACACCAAATTCCGTCTGCTTCCAGAAACCCTGTTCCTAGCAGTTAATATTGTAGACCGGTTCATGTCGATCCGTGTAGTATCATTAGCCAAGGTCCAACTGGTGGGCATTGCTGCATTATTTATTGCTGCCAAATACGAGGAAGTGTTTTGCCCTCCAATCAAGAGCTACTCGTATGTGTCTGATGGTGGGTACGATGATGAGGAGATCTTGAATGCAGAGCGATTTGTATTGCAGGTGCTCAACTTTGAGCTCAGCTATCCAAATCCAATGAACTTCTTGAGACGAATCTCCAAGGCCGATAACTACGATCTAGAAACCCGTACAATTGGCAAGTATTTGCTTGAGATCTCGCTTTTTGATCACCGTCTGTTGAAGTATACTCCATCAGACCTCTCTGCTGCTGCCATGTTTTTAAGTCGAAAGATTCTCAACCGTGGTGAGTGGGACTCCAACTTGATCCACTACTCTGGTGGATGCGATGAAGCTAAAATGGAACCCATGGTGGCTATTATGGTTGATTACTTGTATCATCCAGTGAAGCATGAGGCCTTTTTCAAGAAGTATGCTTCGAAGCGGTTTATGAAGGCTTCTATCATCGCTAGAAGTTGGGCCAAGCATCATGCTAAGGAGTACCCAGTTGTTTCTGAAACGTAGATGCAAAGAAGCAAGAGAGGGAAGTCTACACATGCGCGTTTATTATTGATATTCTAGTATATATGTATAACTACTTACGCGTGTTTAATTATCATGTATTTTTTTGCTATTTAAATGTTTGACATAATTGAGCTGTATTGCTGCTATTCACTAGTGCATTCATTCGATTTGCAATTTGCACATATATCATAGAGTGAGGTGTAAGACTATTGATTTCTGCTTGTCGTGCGGCTAATAAGCGAGTGCGGCGCTGCTGCTGTTCTAGGCATTTCGAGCCGCACAACGCTTTCAGAGATCATGACCCCGGCATTAGTTCATCCACAGCATGCAGACGGGATTTCTGGCAATATTCGGACTGATCGTTCAAATTGTTTTTGTATCATGCTTCTAATGCAATGCCGAAAGAGGCCTATGATAGAGAGACGAGACTGAGCAGCTTCCCAGTGTGAACTAGTGTGGATTGCCTCCTGTAGGGCAAGTGCTAGATGCCTACGCATACACATTACAGCTATAGTTAAAACATTGGTTTCAGTGAGAATAGCATTAACCAGTGAGACAAAAGAGGGGATAGATAAGGGGCCGTCGGAGACTTTCCGATAGGTGCGTGGCACAGCTACTACTGTCTTGATGATGCCTTGGTAGCTGTAAGAAATAGAGAATTCCCAGTTGTGCATTAATGGTGGTAGTTATGTCTCATCTGCATCGATATATTACTGCTCAAGATTTTTGCCGGCTTTCAAAACTAGCTGAATACTGTCTTTTCCTCCTTACTCTCCTAGTTCGATTTCGTGGGCCTATTGGGAGACACACGCATTAGCTGCACCGGGCTTCTCTCTTCCCGCAACAGCTATAATAGAATTAAATATTTCTGGCTGCTTTTGCACCACTACTTTAATTCAGGTGATATTTCTTTCTTTCTTTCTTTCTTTCTTTTCTCATTTTTTTTTCTTAGTTCCTTTCTTTCTATTCCAATCCTTGAACTAGTGATAATAAAGTGTTAGAGAAATTTGCAATTAATACAGCTTTGTTTGTTGTTTAAGCATTGGTTTCACATATATCCTAGAAGCCAGGAAAAAAAAAAAAATGTCGTGGAACCCTTACGATCAGGCTCCACTATACGACTCTAGAAACCAAAGAGGAAACCGTAATCCAAGTAATAATAATCGTCGAGGAGGAGCAAGGTCAGGTTCAAGATCAGGTCCCCCCTCTCAACACCAACAGCCTCCCTCAGGAGCAGGAGTTCGGCCTCAACAACAGCCGACAATGGCTCCACCGTATTATGTAGATAGCTTTGGCCAACCTATTGATGAAAATCCCAATCTGAAACGTCAACGAGTGGATCCATCCACCGCTTACTACGGGTTCAGTCCCGCTCAGAGCCACCATCACCACCATCATCACCACCCAAACCACCACCACCACAACCAACAGCACAGGTTCAACTCATATAATAATCAACAGCCGCCTTTTAAGGCCAAACAAACCCGTGTGTACTCAGACTTCAGAGTGGCCAGAATCAAGATTGGAGATTTCGAACTAGACGAGTCAAAATCTACCTCAAATGCCAACCGCGACTCCAGAATAAGGTTGTACTTCAAAAACTCAGACACCACGCATGTGGCCTCTCCAAACCCCGAGCTAAGCGCCAAAGAACGAGCGCTAACTGAACCTGATCGGATGTCTATCTCTATGTATCATGGCACAAAGCGTCTGGTGATCCCCGTTCAGGATGGCCTGGAAGCTGTAGTTTTTAACCGTAGCGAAGGCCATTTCAAGATTAAAAGCAAAGGGTGGGCTTTGTTTGAAGAAATTACTACCAATACCACCAATAATAGTGGCAGCAGCTCTACAAACCACTTTGTCAAATGCGGAGACTTGACTGGCGGAGAGCTGGAGAAGACCAACGGGGCTATCGACGTGTGGATTGACAAGCAGAACCCACTTCCTATGGAGCCTAAGTGGACTAGAGGCAATATTGTAGACTATATCGATTCCCGTTCAAAGTTCAGGACCATGGATGTTTTGCGAGTCGAAGACCCTGAAAACATTGTCAACTTTGATTCTGTTGTGGATTTGTGGACCCGTGAGTCTAATATCTCTAGTCTGGAAAATCGGCGAGAGTTTGTGGCCAACACACTGTATCAGTTAGATTACATGCTAGAGCTAAGTTCCAAGATTCTGGCGCCGCAGAATTATTATGTATCCAAAAACTCGGCTAATGACACATCGACCAAGAATGCTCATTTGGCGACGCAAATCATTGAGACTGGGTCTATTCCGGCGCTAATCTCGCCCGCTGTAAATGCTCTGCTGGCGGTCTACTCCCAGCTTAGCTTGTCTGTGAAAGGGAAGGATAAAGAGAAGGAGAAGGAGTTTGTAGAGAGTCTGAAGCTTGTTATTTACCAGGCGCCTGAGCCGATTATTTGGCGGTCTTTAGATGGGCTGTTTGGTAAACGCAATGAGCCGCTCAACTTCAATGCTGGCAAGCTGCTGGATGGGATCAAGGGACACGAGCATGATCGGCAGGAGGAGCCTATGGATACAGAGGAGTAGTGAGCAAAAAGGATCTGGATACGGAGAAGTAGTATCGATAGCAGTGAAGGAGCCTGGATTAAGATGAATATCCACTAGAGAGCTTGGGCTAAGGATCCGAGGGACATGAGAGAAGAGAGTTACTGGATCTTGGGAACAACAACAGAGCCATTGGTTGATGATCCAGAGGACCAAGTGATGCAGTGATGCAAAACTAGGAGATCAAGCGATCAGTATATAACCAGAAGCATATAGTTAGGCAGTTGCCGAATTCATTCCATATTCCATTCACTGCTCTCCTGCTAAATGTCTTAGCTCCCCCTTATCAACGCATAGCCCTATAGAGGAAATAACACACATGTCTTAGTCCAGTTACCAAAAAAGCCGCATCAAGGGGTTACCACAGCAACCGACCCGTCGTTCCGCTCGCATTTCTCGTTCTTAACACGAACCGAGGCGCGGTCCGAAATTTCTCACACGTAAAAAAAAAAAAAAAAAAAAAAAATTCGACCCATATAAAGTGGTGTCATCTTGGACAATTTTTTTTTCTCTTCATCATTCCTTAGAACCGGGCCTATTGTACCATACTTCTCGAAATAGGAAGTCACAAAGTTCGCATTCTTTCATAGTCCCTAAAATTTCAGACAGTAAACCAGGAATTTTACATAATATATCAGGGTTCAAATGACGTAAGTACTTGAGAAAATCAGCCATTTAGGCTCATCATGCTTGTCAGTAGGGCAAGGGCTTTCCACCCATAGGGTAAGGGCTCTTGTATTCCACAGGGCAATAAAGACAAAGGAATCAAATCCCAGACCCTAAGCCAAATAGGCTCAGGGTCTAGTAGGGGCTATTTTTTTTTTTTTTTCCAAATCCCGAATATCGCCTACTAACACCAAAGTTTAAATTAGTTCCGTTGTAAACTCCACTGTAGCCCAAGGGGCTTCCTTCATGGAGGCATATTCCACTGTGGGACTAGAACACACACAGCTTAATTTATTAGAACGTCTATGGGCCGCCTATTACGTCTATATGAACAACGATGTGATTGCAACCGGGCTAATGCTTTTCGTACTTCATGAAGCTCTCTATTTCGGCCGGAGTCTGCCCTGGATGATCATCGACGCGATCCCGGTTTTCCGAAAATACAAAATTCAAGATTCCAAAATCCCTTCGATGAAAGAGCAGTGGGAATGTATGAGATCAGTTCTATTGAGTCATTTCATGGTAGAAGTAGTACCAATCTGGGGATTCCACCCAGTCTGCGACTACTTGGGTATTCAAATCGGTGTCCCATTCCCAGATTTGCTGACCATGGCCAAGCAAATCGCAGTTTTCTTCGTATTCGAAGACACATGGCATTACTGGATGCACCGAGGTCTGCATTACGGTCCTTTCTACAAATACATCCACAAGCAGCACCACCGATATGCTGCTCCATTTGGGATGGCTGCTGAATATGCCCATCCTATTGAAGTCGCATTGTTGGGTGTTGGCACCGTTGGTATCCCAATCTTTTGGGTTATGGCCACTGGAAACTTACACATGTTGACTGTGTACGTTTGGGTAGCCATGCGGCTTTTCCAAGCTATTGATGCTCATTCTGGGTACGAATTCCCATGGTCTTTGCACCACTTTTTGCCATTTTGGGCTGGAGCTGATCATCACGATGACCATCACCATTACTTTCTGGGTAACTATGCTTCTTCATTCCGTTGGTGGGATGCTTTGCTTGGAACTAATCCTAAGCGTAACAAGAAGACTAGCAAGGAAGGTTTGAAGCAGAGTCAGCTAGCTACTGGCAAGGGCAAAATCGAGTAGTTTTTTAGTGCGTTAGTCACTGCTATCATACTTACTTCTATTTGTATCTCTATTATTTTATTATTATCAACATAGACATTAATCTGATAAACATATATATCTACACCACTGCTATTGTCTTTCTTAATTCATTATGTTCATCTGACTAATATTCGCAGTCATCGCTGACTAACCCTGCCACACGCCGCACGAAATTTCCCAACTTAAAGCTCTCTCACGTATTTTTTCGTAAAAAAAAAAAATACCAACCACAGCTAAGCATTATGAACGATCTCTCAAGAGTGGTAGAAACAACCAGTAAAGGTACGTAATATACCGTTCCATAACCAGTCGATTTTCCATGACTAACTCTCTTTCCAGCATCTCAAAGCTTTTATCAACAATTTTTCAAAGCCGTCGATTCGGCTCGTCATAACCTACCCAACCTCCTACGTCCAGACACTGCAATCATTTGGAATGGAACTCCAATACCTGGTGGAGAAAGCTTTATTGCTATGTGCAACCAACTTCCTCCAACTGACCACGATGTGACAAGCTATAACGTGCATCCATTACCCAGCAGTGACTCGTCAGTGGTGACCATGACCGTACAAGCCTCCGGCAAGGTCAAGTTTGGTACCGAACGGGGCAAAAACCTGCATGGCTTTTCTTCAACTTTTTTTATCCAGCATGATCCGCAGTCGAAGCAGGTCCAGTGTACAAGCATGTCGTACCGGTTGATATTCAAGCCTGAGGATTCCACTGTGCAGATGTAGTACTGCGTTCCAGGTTACTGAGAAAGTGTAGTAAAGTGTGTAACTATAACCATGTATTAAACTATTTATTAGACAAACTGGAGCCATTCCTATCTCGTTCCTAACTGTTCCCAGTGAATGCCGCAATTAGTCATGTTTAACCACTAACTTTTAAATTAAGTCTTAGAAACCCCCCGATCTTTATTACTACCGCACGCTCCCAAACCCCTGGTCCTAGCTTTTTTTCTACGACTTCCGAAACTTTTAATTTTCGACCTTATAACCATCCCCTAATAATTATATTTTAATGACCACAGTTAACTATACCCAGGAGGGTCTCGTGTTACAGTCACGTAGAAAGTCCAGTAGATCAGCATGTTTCCCTTCTTCAGCTTCCAGTACCACAACTATCCCCTTTGAAAACGTGTTGTGGGTCGAGAAACTCAAAGACAGCCAGGACGATGCATATTCTTTGGCATACTGTAGAAGTAATGCCAAAAAAACTAAATATACCCCCATTGTGGAACGTGTATATTTCAAAACCGTCGCTGAAGATGAAGATATCAGCCAAAAGATTCTGCAAAAGGCCTACGATAATGGCAGCATCAAAAGCAGAAAACGATTTTTGGTTCTCATCAATCCTCATGGAGGACCAGGGAAGGCCAAATCAATTTACCGCAAGTACTGTGAACCGATGCTCGAAGCAGCAAAATGCAAAACAACTGTGGTGACTACTACGCATAGGTTTCATGCCCAGGAAATTGCCCGAGATTTAAAACTCGAGGACTACGATGGCATTGTGTGTTGCTCCGGAGATGGGATTCCTCATGAAGTGATCAATGGGTTCACGGAACGACCGGATGGTAAAGGGTTCCGAGCATTGAGAGAGATGCCAATTTGTCAATTGCCCTGCGGTTCTGGTAATTCTATGGCAGTCAGTTTGAATGGGAATCCATCACCAACTCGGGCTGCTTGGGCGATTGTTAAAGGTCGTCCAATGCCCGTGGACCTTATGAGTTTCATTCAAGGGGGAGATCCCTCGGCTCGCAAACTGTCTTTTTTGAGCCAGACGTATGGAATTATTGCGGATGCTGATTTAGGCACTGAGAATTTAAGATGGATGGGTGGTCAACGTTTTGTAGTAGGCGCTATCACGAGAGCTATGATGCAAAAGCCGTATCCTTGTGAGATTTACATTAAATATGCTCATGAGGAAAAGCATGAGGTTGAGGCTCATTTCCATCAGCAAACCACTGGGAACAGTAGTAGCGCCCCAACTGATCCAGCACCAGCATCAAACGAGAATGAAGAAGAGGAATCTCCGCAGTTCCCACTGAAATATGGTACTGCTCAGTCTGAGATTCCCAGCGATTGGACCAAACTAGACCGGCCAGATCTGGGGTTGTTTTACATTGGCAAGATGCCATGGGTCTCAGCTGATGTAATGATTTTCCCTGCCACATTACCTAACGATGGTATGCTGGATCTGGTTATGTGGGACTCTAAGATGGGCCGACTGGAAGCTCTGTCAATGCTGACCAAAGTGGAGAAGGGCGAGCATTTCTACAGTGAACATGTCCACTACTCCAAAGTTGAAGCGTACCGATTGGTTCCCCAGATCCCTAGTGGGTATTTATCGATTGATGGTGAGAGCTTCCCACTTGAGCCATTCCAAGTTGAGGTTATGCCTAGTGCTGGGTGTCTGTTGAGCCCCACTGGAGCTTATGCACGAACTAATTTGCATCGAGGTGGGAAGTAAAAAGATGATAGGGTATGGTAGAGGTGGGATTTAGGATAGTTGGCTGGTTTTCTTTCATATTCTGGAGTTAGAAGTTGAAAGGTGTAAGGTGTTGGGTTCGAAAAGGCCAATTATATAAATAACCAATAGTAATAGAGAGGTAATTGATAAGATGATCAAGCGATTTGCGTAAGCTTACTTATTGGATCTGATATACAATAGATATTGTCCTGGAGTAGAAAGTCTAAAGTGATTAGCATTTAAGAAGTGCAACTTGGGAAAAGTAGTGACAAGGTGCGATTCAGAAGGGATATCGTCAAACTAAAATGCTTAGTAGAATTATTGACGATTTAGTTACATGATCCAATGTTAAGGAGACAATTTCACCAGCAGGTGTTACGGAATGACAAGTCTAGGAGGATCAAGCGATTGTCGAGCACACATATCAGAGTTGAAAAAAAAAAAGTTCATCACTTTATTCAAACCAGAGAGAAATAAATTATCACTGATTCATCTCAATCATAAAGGAATCTCTAAATCACGGATTTGAAACTACTAGACACCAATACATTACGACTGTTTTAAATTGCTTGCTAATTACTCTTCGGCTACTACAACGATCACTAAAAAAGAAAAAGAATAATATACCACAAAAATGTACAAAAAACAAATGCTGTTATAGAATAATAAAAAATAAAATAAAAAAAAAAAACTCAAGAAAAGATTCTTGCAATCGTATAATTTTTTATTTTATTTTTGTATCTTCATCTCTCAACTACCTCTCTCACTTCTCATCCTTTTATTTTTCTTTTCTTCCTGCTAAAATAACTTATTTCTTCTTTTCAGCTTCAGCTTCGGCCTTTTCTCGAGCTCGCTTCTCTCGCTTACCTTGTTGTCGCTTGTCGGATTGAGCCTTTCGGAGAGTCTTGAAAGCTTCAGTAGATTTCTCTTCAGCAGTGATGGCTCGGGTACCCAAAACAACTGGAGCTTGAGCAACTGGGAATTGAGCATTGACAGACAAAGATTGTTGAGCAGCCTTGATTTCAGCATCAGAGGCATCACCGTTCTTTGGCTTACCAGCCTTTCGTGGGAAGACAATCAACTTGCTAACGTATTCCTTCAATCGAGCAACGTTGGCATCCATGGCCTCAACGCTTCGGTTTTGTCGTCGGTGGTCTACAGAGATACCAACGGTTTGTGCGTATTTTCGTGGAATGCCAGCAGCCTTCAGCTCTTCCAAGGAGAAACCTCGTCCCAAACGGGTCTTTCGGTTGTATTTCAAAGTTGGAGCTCGAACGATTGGTCGCAAAGAGTCCAATGGTCGTGGAGCAATAGCAGCAGCCTTGGAAGCTCGAGTGCTTCGTCGGCTGGCCTTCTTGCCGGCTTGGTCGAAATGAACTCTAACTCGCTTTTGCCAGTCCTTTCGGAAATGGTTTTGGAGGATTGGGTTATTCTTCTTAACAGCCATTTCGGTTAAAAAAGTGTCGTTGAACTTGAGGTATGTTAGGTTGGTGGTGGTTTAAGAAGTTAGTTTTATGAAATTTGTTTGTGTGAGTGGGTGGTATAATTTGAGAGAGTTGGGAGGCGAGCCGATTGGGTAAGTGTTCTGAAATTTACGCCGGATATTTAGTCCTAGTGGGGGAGGGAATTGGAGCAGTTGGGAGAGCCTCGCTGTGGGTAGGTTTCTCTTTTTCTGGAGTTTTTGCGGTGGTAGTTTAGTGGTTGGGTGTTGTGACTGTGTATTTCCTAATAAGGAAACTTTATGTCAGCTCAGTCGGCAGGTAGTGCGGCTCAGAACATACATCTGCCCGGTGCGCGCACTCTGCGTAAAGGGAGAGAACGGCCAGTGATATTCAGTGCCTAATAGCCAATATATGGCTGTTCTCTAGTGGCTAGTAGCAGTAGCTACTACACACGAGAGGTCATATCGCTCTGCCGAATATCAGCAGGCAGTAGGCAGTGAATGGCTCACTGCACGGCTGTGCGCTTTCCAATATGTTTCAATGCGTTTTGAAGATATGGGAGCAAACACATACTGTATAGGAAAGAATACACTATTTACCTATAGTAGTAGTAGTAATAGTAGCAGACTTCCTGGAAACGTTATATCAGCAGTAGTCTAAACGTACCTTTTCGTTTTACTATTTCTATCTGTTGCGCAACAAACTATACGCTGCTATGACAACCACTTAGTGATTCCCAATACAAGATAGTCTGTTTTTACCATACCATCACGGGCTCTTCTCCGTAGGTGACAGAATGAACTAGGTGCCATCGGCGCCAGTTCTGCTCTACCATTAGCACACTATATACAAGGTTTGTCTTAGCACCATAAGCACTTCAGATATAGATTAAGTCAAGTAACGCTGTTATATACTGCAAATTCCCAATTTTTACTCAACTTAAATTCCCATACGCCGCTAATACTGATATCTACTTTCTCACGGATCCCGTGGACTACATTTGATTATCTCTCTTCTTCGTATTTCAATTCTTTACTATACTTCCTCTTTTCTTATCTTCAGCACAGCACGTCCTAACATCAATCTGTAGTTCATTTTGCCCATGTAATTCTACCCTAGTAGCATTTTTCCTATTCTGACATATAGTCCGGTTTAAGCACAAACGCCCGATAAAAGGCTCCATTCTACCCCAACTATTGTTGTTGATAGGCTATTGCTGATATCCAATTTACTGTCTTGCTACCAATGCTTCATTCTCCAATTACTCCTCACTTGTGACATTTAATAAGTTAATAAATTATACGTTACGAGATGCTTCTACGATAAGCTACTTACTACACCACGCTAATCAACAATAAAAAGCTTGTAACGACATCTCTCCGCCCATTCTTCTTTTTTTTCGTTTTAGTACATTAAATTACAGCCCAGAATCACTTTCACTGGAGCTCCCAGGACCCTGCTCCGAAGAATCTTCTTGGGCATTACTATTATTTTGGCTTTTATCTTTAGACTGTGTATTCTTGTTGCTGCTCTTGCTCTTGCTCTTATCTTTCTTTTCTTTCTTCTTTTCCTTAGTACTGCTGTTATTCTCCACACCGCTACCTTGCACTCCACCAGCATTACTACCGGCGGCTCCACTCTTTAGATTCTCTTGAAGTCCCACCGAAGTAGCTGCCACCGTCTCGTTCTTTCGAGGTCTCCCTCGTTTACGAATAATCCCTGCCGCTACATCTCTCGCTCTTCGCAATTCTAGAGGAGATTGTCCTGGAGCATATTTACGAGGTCTTCCTCTTCCTTTACCTTTGCCTTTCCTGGTTCAAAAAGGGAAGTTAGTTAGTACAAAATTTATTGATAGAGAGTAAAACCCAAGCTACGCGTTTTTGGGTCTTTTTTCCCTCTTCCCACTTACGAGCTACTATCGCCATCTAATTGAAGTTAGTAATTCTGTTATTACAACCGTATTTATGAACCCAAAAACTTACGCTCTGTCATTGTTTTCTTGTAGTGTCCTCTGCTGCCTTGGATTGTTACAGTATTGGCTCTAAAAAAAAAAAAAAAAAAAAAAAAAAAAAAAAAAAAAAAAAAAAAAAAAAAAAAAAAAAAAAAAAAAAAAAAAAAAAAAAAAAAAAAAAAAAAAAATTGGCCCAAAACAAAACTACTCCGTCGCCGGAGTTCGCTTACCCAAAGATAAATTCCCACTTGGGAAGAACAAGCCTTACCCCACCACACATAGTAAGAAAGGAATATATATACTGATATATATAAATTACCAGAAAAAAAAAAAGCATTTTCTTTTTCAATAAAAATAAATAAATAAAAGGGACTACCCAGACCGTTGGGATATTTGCATAGATGGCGGTCGTTCTGGTCCAAATACTGGCTTATCTACTACAGGCTTGTCATGTTGCTGTTGTTGTTGCGCCTCTGGCATTTGCGGCTCACTTTTATCCTCTTCTTCTGAGGTAGCAGCCTCCCAAGGAATATGTCCAAGCTTATCAATCTCCTTTGTGATATCCTCCCACTCCTTACGATAACGACCGTTCTCTTCGTCACTACCATGCATGGGGCAATCATCAAACTTACAATCCGACTCGCTGTGAGCCGTTGCCAAATTGCGTAGCACCTCTCCAAAAGGCATCCCTCGGATATCAAACCCAAAACACTTCTGGAAAAAATGAGCCGCCGACACACCATTGGCAAACTGGTCTTTAAATAAGGCCTCTGTGATATCCTTCCCTGCTGCCTCACGCAGAATAGCCGGCAAAGCACTAAATCCGCTGTTTGGATCGCTGGCTGTGGTTGTGGGAGCCGCACTGTGTGCGGCTGAGGGACGACCGTCGAGCGGCTGGTGCGGCTCGCGCGACTGATATGCTCTGAAGTCATTATTTGAACCCTTTGTACTATCGCTTTTGACTTTCTTCTTTTCTATGCCGTTATCATTATCACTTTTCCCACCATTTTGAATGCCCTCTTGGTGATCATCATCCACCCATCTCCCCTCTCCACCGTTACTGCTACTATTTTTGCCATTGACTCCTCTATCGCTCTCCATCTTGGAGCTACTTTCGTTGCTCTTAATCTGCTCAAGTTTAGTAGAAATGCTCTTGAGCTTCACAGAATCATCCTTTTGCACCTGCTTCTTGTCTTGGCCTGCCGCGTTTTGCGTGCCACTACTACTATCAAGTAGATCAGTGTTAGTAGATCCCAAAACAGTCGACAACGTCGATAGTTTCGACTCCCGCACTTCATCTAAACTAGGCATGAACTCTTTCAGGCTCAGCTGCTTAATTGGCATGTCACCGTTCTCCTTGATTCTCTGCAAAAGGAGATCTATATAGAATTTCGACTGCTTGTCCAAGTCCTTTATTAGCTGCAGTTCTCGCTTTGCTGTGTCAGCTTGAATTTTGGCCGATTGCTCCACCATTTCTGACAACTGTTGTGATCTAGCACGCTCAGTGGCCAGCTCCGCCTTCAGTTTAGCTGCCTTTGCAGCGTATATCTGGTATTTCATTTCCTTCTCTTGGAGAATGCTATCAAAATACCGCTTTCTTTCTAAATATTGGTCAAAAAACCGCCTGAGCATTTCTTTCATTTGAAGCGTTTGCTCGTTGCTTGATTTGACTGTGTCCACTTTTCTGGACAATTCCTCAAACACATTATCGAGGTTCTGAATCAGAGTCTCCGGGTCCGACACATTATTACTGTTGCTGCTAGCACTACTACCACTTTTATTAACACCACGATTTTGTTCTCCTTCAACAGATTTAGACCCTTTCTCTAGCTGAGCTCCTTCTGACTTTTTTCCCTGCTGGCCACCTCGACCTGACGAAATTTCTTCCTGCTTCTCCAATGCATTCACCTTCTTGACCAAACACCGGCATATTTGCTCCAACTTGATCCGCTTCAACATTTCGCGCTGGTATGAGTTACATGCTTCATTGCGATCTATCTCGAGGTCAAATTTCTGTCGCCTCATTCTAGCAAACTCCACTTCCAATCTCGACACCTGGCCCCTTAAAGTCGAGTAGTTGATCATGAGCCCCTGGTTGCGCACGTTGCTGTTCATGTCAATGATACTCTCCATTGCCTGATCGCCAGCATATTCTACCTCGTCCATGATGAACCGCTGTTCGCGGAATTCGTTGTAGACGTCCTGGTCTAGCCCAGCCATTACTAGAGCGGTTATTTTTGACAGCGATTCATCCTGAGCGTCTAATTTCACTCTACTTTCTCGATAATCGTTCCATGAAGGGAATCCAGTCAGCTCCTCGAACACCTTATTCTGTTTCGCGAGATATTCATTTTTTGTCATCATCAATGGATGCTGTCTCCGAAGAGCTAGTGGGTCGTTATCAAGATTGTTCTCCATGTCTTCCTCGCCGCCTCTCATGGGGGGAAGTTCGTCTATGAAGTCCTCCCGTCGAGCATTGGATAGGCTATTGGTGATCTTGGATGTTGTGAATAGAGTTTTGCGGTCATTATCTGATAATTCTGGTGATTCTGGTTTAAAAAAAAAAAGGTTAGCTGATTTCATACAGTTCACATGTTTTTTCCTACACACCGTTTTTCTTGTCAGTACTGCTACGACCGTTACTGTGGTTCAGCTGGTTGGACTGATTCAACTGCTTTGTTGAAATTGTGCCTTTCTTCTTCTGATTCGGCATTTCCTTTCTTTTCAGTTTCTACTTTACGGCAGACAGACCAACAGCGTGAAAACAGTTTCGTTCTGAACTATGTAAGTACTTGATTTTTTTTTTTTTTATTGTGTTAGAGAAATTTGTTCAGCGTAGACATTCTAGTAGTGGGCTCTTTTTCGCGTGCGTTAGCGTGGCACCAGGGGAAGAACATGTCGTAGAGTAGATAGTTAGTAGCGATAGCGGTCCAAACTTCAGTGATTACTAGCGACAGTGGACAAACTACTCTCTAGTATATACTACTAAATTTCGGATAATTGGAAACTTTGGAAGAGTTCCAGTTATAGGGAGCGAATTAGATTAGGTGATTTACCGAGCTAGTAAGTGCGGGTTGGACATGGGCCTGAACCGTTAATGGACCGCAAAACCGCTTTTTAGAAGGATCCAAAGGGTAATGGTAAGTACAGTGGAATATCAGAAACTAACAATAAAATAGAGTACTATGTCACAAAATTGCTTTTAAACATAGTACGGAATCATTAGCAGAATAACGATATACTCAGCATCGCTGCCACTTTCAAACTACAATCTAAAAGCAAAGACTATTATCATGTGTGCCTGGATTTAGTCAAAGTACAAGTGTGTAATCTCTCTCGTCTCTCTTGTATTTGATTTCAGCTCCATATCAGGCATTCTCTGCCAGCAAGTTCCTGGCATTTGTTATGGGTTTCTGATATACCTGGTCTCATGGTAACATTCGTCCACTTCTACTCTCTCCCTCCAAAGCAGTACCACTAGTTCAACAAAGCATTTGGCCTGAGAGTCTCAGAATAAACATGGCAATAATCCATCAGAGCACCAGGTTAAAAACCATGCTACAAGTTAACTAGCGGCTTACTGGTTGGAACCACTTTCTGTCAGTGGTGGTTGTCTCGCCTGCCACGGATCGGTCATCGGGACCGGAACCAGCCAGATCTACCGAGAAACACATGTGGCTAAAGGATTGGAGTTATGCTGAGTAATATGCGGAGGGTTCGGCTGAGTCACGCTGTGCAATATATGACTAAACATTCCCCGTGTGCTGACTACCTGTCTCCAGGTTTGCTGATCTAATATCGGGGTTTCGTCATAGATTTTCGTATTTGTTTGCCGTCCAAAAAAAAAAAAAGCCCGCTCTCGTACATGACCAAGAAACCGACATATTTTTTTTCTTGTTTTCTGTCGTCCGTATATATCATTCTTGCTCTTGTTATTCTCTGTTATATCGGTATACCTCGTACGTTCTCTTATTTAGTAGTGACTGAGGATTCTATATAACAAAGTTCTGACAAATAAGAACAAAAAAAAAAAAAA
>JAJLUM010000134.1:0-33534 GCA_030564265.1 Blastobotrys attinorum
CTTTCGATGTTGGAAAAAAAAAAAAAAAGCAGGAAAAAATACAAAAACCGAGTTGGGACCGGCGACGTCGAAGCGGAGAAACATCTCTTGGACTTGAAGCATGTACCGGCACTAGGGCGTTATACTGTGAATAACTAAACAATAAAAAAAAAAAAAAAAAAAAAAAAAAAAAAAAAAAAAAAAAAAAAAAAAAAAAAAAAAAAAAAAAAAAAAAAAAAAAAAAAAAAAAAAAAAAAATGCATTGGTACTTATATTGGTTCATTCAATTGTTAAAACTTGTACACATATCTAACTGAAATTAGTTGAGAAATAAATTAGCGTAGAGCCAAAGAAAGCTCGCCGCACCGCGGAACTAGAACACAGACGTCGCCAGATGGATCCAACTAATCACTAAAGATGCCATGATCTCTCTAGACAGACAGATATCAACTAGACACCGACGACGACGACGGCAAAGACGGTAACGACTCATTAGCTCCCTGTGCTCCCGACGCAAACCCAGAAAGTCTATAAAAGGTTTCCCATATCTCAATTGCCTCCTTTTGCGACTCCACAGCATTCTCAAGAAACAGCTCTACCGAGTTGCGGAAATCACGTACCTTGTCGTGCTCAAAGCGCTCAAATTCAGCCATAATGGTCTGACTGATCTCGTCAAACACAACCCGCAAATCATACACTTTCTTTTCTTGCACCTCGATATCATGATTCACCTGAGCTATCTTGTCTTGCAACGTCTTCCCCTGTCTGTTTAGCTTGTCCAAATTCTGTCGTTTCTTCGCTAGCTCTTGCTCAGCGGATTGGACATTTAGAAATGCCTTCTGCCGCTGCAAGAATACAGACCTGATCGACCCAATCAACCGAATATATTCGTCCAGCGTAGTGGCCAACGACAGAATATCCTGCAGGCACTGCCGCGCATACAGATCTTTTATACGACTCTGGGCACTAGAGAAATTTCCCAGCAGATCAGTTAAGGGCTTTGAGATCTCCACAGCCGATAGCGACTCTAGTACGGCAGCAAATTCTCCTGCTGCCTCGCCCAATTCTCGTCTCTGGCTTACGACTAGGTCTAGTGCCTTTGCTAGGGACTTTAACTGAGCCTCCAGCCCATCCATATAGTTTTTCTTATCAATGAACCATTCGCTGGTCTCAATGTACTTTGTGGAGAACGAAAAAGCTCCACCCAGCGAGCTCATGAACCCGCCGCTGCCACCACCGCTGCTGCTAGTCCTGGAATCAAGATCGTCATGGATCTGGTGCAGGTTTTTGTTTTTACTTTCAGTCGCAAACTGTTCGCTCTCCAAAAACAGCTGGAAGTCAGGATCAAGCTGGAGCACCGGGTGAGCCGCAATCTTGGCGAGCATGTTTTCCAGTGCGGCTCGCCGAGCCTCAACGAAATCCTCATTAAATCTTCCCATGGCTTGTTTCTCTGGAGGCGGTGGAATTATCACCCCGTGATGGTTGTGCTCTAGAGCATGGAACACCCAACGGAAATCGCGATATCGTCTGGTTACTGAGAGGTCCTGCTTGGAATAGTTTTTGCAGGACGTCCTGGTGTGGACTGTGTAAACTGTGTGTGCTGATGTGATGTCGCCGACTTTGATAGGGTCTCCAACGGTAATTTCAAACGTTTCAGAGGCCTTTTTGGTACTATTGGCAGTCTCCTTCGATCCGTTCTCTCCATCGTTGTCATCTCGGACTTGCAACGATCCCAGCCCCTGCTCGAGTTCTTGGTTTAATGGAACATCGTGAAGATCGCTGTTGTTATCGGCTCGTTTGGCAGTTGATGATGCTCCAGAGGCCACCGACAGAGGAGCTGATGCTGAGCCCACTGCACCCTCTGGAGATTGTTGTTGATCATTACCCGTAGTCTCCTCTTGGGTCTCCCCTAGAGGACCCAGGGGTCCCAGCGGACCATCATTTTCTTCCTGCTCAACCATGTGAACAGTGGACTTCGAGAGTTTTCCCTTACGGCCTCTAGCACGGGAAGTTCTTCTAGGCGATGCTAATGAGGGGGTAGATTGAGACATGGCTTTTATGCCACCTTCACTCTCCTCTGCTGGAGCAGACAAGTTCGCTGTGGTGGCGGACATTGGATCAATGTCCTGGTTGTTTCCATGCGGAGAGGCCAATGCCAGAGATGAAGACGACGAGTTATGATTAGACGAGACCTGATCACCCCATGCAGAGGTTCCGTCTTCTAAAATGTCGTCGGCCATTATTTTGGTGTTTTGTGTATCTTTGTGGAGCTATTCTTGTGACCTGTGGCGATGTGGAGTTCTGGTGGTGGTGTCCGTCCTCCCAGTTCGGTGCGTAAGAGTACTGAGAGTTACGCTGGCTCGCGTATATTTCAGCACTGCATATGGTATTAATTAGCTATATTGGCTGCTGGATCGATGTACTGCGGTACTATTCTGCTAATTGGTTCTAGTATTTCTGATCTACAACTGCTGGTTTTCTATTATTTCTGATCTACTACCAATGTTCTAGAACCACTGCTCTATCCTCACTGGGTCTAGTCTCTCGGCTCCATTATCACCGCCCACCAAGCGATCCAGAACCATTACAGCGGGCTAAACCAAAATGCCCTCAGGACCCACTAAACTCACTCCTGGCACAATCCAGTCTGGGCATTGCAATCCCACTTGCTCAAAATAGTGGTATGGGGGTTGTCAACTTGCACACATAGCCCACACATCTAATTTCCATTGGATAATCGTTTCAAAGCAGTAAGGCAGATTTGCGAGAACTCCATTTGGTCCGCACAGCCCTTGTCATAAACCATCAATGCGTATGATGTGGGTTAGAGGTCTGACTCAAGTGTACTCACCCAAATCACTTCTCAACTGATCGGTCAATCGACCCACCAACGTAGCGTAGGACCCACCGCCGCCTCGATCAAACTATTGACTATGTGCCAAACTTTCTTTTTTTTTTTTTTTTTCCCTCTCTCTCTCTCTCCCTCTCTCTCAGAGACTCCACTGTTTTAGCAATTGCATTGACAGCCCAGTCACTGTTTAGATTGTAACCATTGTGGGCTTTAGAGTCAAAATTTAAGTTTGGAGGTTTTGACATGAAGCATCAGACAAATTTGTCTTCCCCAGTAACGAAGGAAAACAAAAAATTAATGAATAAAGAGATCTCCCTGGTCAGGTTCAGGTTCAGGACTATATTCCCCTCTTGAAGATCAGTAAAACAAATTTGTACAATTTTTTTATTTTTTTCCGAGATTGCTGCTTGAATCCGGCTTTCCATCCGCTACTCCTCTGCTTGTATAAAAAGGGAACAATAAACGATTGAAGACTAATTAAGTTTTGATCTGAATAGTGGCCAAACAATTACAGATCTACAGCAAAGTTATTAAAACAATGATCTGCCACAAAGGTTCATCATATGACAGCTCCTAATGGCGATACTCGGATGGATCAATTATGGCCGGAAGTCTTTTATGTATGATATGTCTGTCTCTCCTTCTCATTCCCGCGACCTTTGAAATCTAAATTCACGTTTTCGCCTTGAAACCTTGCTTTTTCTAAGTCGTTTCACCTTTTTTAAGACTGGAGACAATCCGCCAGAGAGCCATTTACTTACTACCTGTAGCAGCCAAAGTGCAAAAAAGTCTCTTTTTGTTAAAAAAGTAATCGCCGCTAGCTTCCCATAGGGCCCTAGTTTTTTTTTTTTTTTTTTTTTTTTTTTTTTTTTTTTTTTTTTTTTTTGCCTCCCGGCAGGAAGCTCATCCTAATTCAGGTCAGGCAGCTTTTATTCAGGTCGGTGGCTCACCTAATTAAGGCAGCCATCTCATTAGGACACCAGGAATTTCTTTTCTACTCTTTGGAATTCTTCTCGTTTCTTGATACTTTGCCATCCCTTTTTGATAAATTTTTATTGCATCAGTTTGACTTCAACTCTCACCGATTTCATTGTTTCGACACTTCCTTTCATTGTGAAGATAGCTTTTTTTTACACAACAGTAATTTCTACACTAACTGGAATAAATTCGACTGTGGAATCTCATTAATCGGACTTTCAAAACGGGAACGTATACCAATACATCTACCATTCTCATCGTTGTTTCCCAGAGTCCACTTTCGTGTCTGATTATCATCGATCACAGTGTTATATACTCACCACTAAAACTATAGACATAGACCATTCTACATATGACAGTTAAGAATCGTACACATCTATCGAACTCTTTCGACCCCAACGATCCCCAGACGATTACAGAATGGTACTGCTGCCAGTGTGGACAGTATCATGGAATTCCACCACCACGATATGACTGTACGCGATGCTCCCATATGATGTGTCCATACTGTCCTAAAAAACGAATTGGAGATGGTCGACGAATGTCTAAACGCGAAGATCATGCAACTTGTGCATCGACGACCTAGGGCCGTTAGGGAAAGGGCATTATTAATAGTCCTATAGCATTGAAAAACGAAGGAGATTTGGAGCCTTTGTATTACTCTCTAGCTATATGGAAAAGTTGATATCATAATCGACAACTATGGATTCAAAATCTGGATTTTAGAAGAAGAAAAAAAAAAGACTGGTTCCAAATGACACTCGAATGGACTTTTTAACACCATTGATCAGCAATATAATACGACTGCTGCAATACTGGTGGCCTGATGCCAATCATCTTATAATCGGCCCATACTACAACTCCGGTTAATATGTCACTTTTTCATTCTTGAAAGGATTGGTTCCTTTCACAGATCTCAGTCTCTAAGGGATCACTGGTTCTTTTTTGGAGACCACAATCACCAAGTCAAAATCTGCAACCACACCATGATTGCTTTTGTTGATCTTTTTTTTTTTCTGGTTCTAGTTGCTTCGGTTGCATAAAATGTCTCATTTGGTCCATGAACACCTTTTTTTATACGACCAACCAAATGCTTTGCTGGCTGAAGCTGATTTTTATGAATAAACTCTGATGCCTGACTCATGTAAACACATATGTACACTAACGAATAGAAATGAATTTTAGACTATTAGAACACAAGTCTTATTGTTCAGGGTGTTGTACCCTGAATAAATTGTCTTTTTTTTTTTTTTTTTGGAGTTCGCCGAATGGCCGAATGGCCGAATACGCCGCTTCTCACAAGATCACCACATGAGAGTCTTGCAGTAGTGCAATAATCAACAGCATAATACTGCCTATCGAGCATTTTCTGTGGAACAGTCATCGGTTCAAAATTGTCCGTGTTTTAGATTCTCACATTCGGAAACTCTAGCATCTGGATTCTATAGTAGATTCTTCTATAGACTACATTTTATTAAATAAAACCATCGAAGGGTCCTTTCATCAATGGACTGAGTGAACAAGTAATACCGCCGGCCAATTTTAATATTCGCACATCTTATGTCGGCTGACAGCGATCAATTAGTAAACGAACCGCGAATCGCCGCCGGTTCACCTTTCGAACTGGGTGGTCAGGAACCCGAATTAGTACAATGAAATATTTTAGTGAATTGTTCAACTTAACGTGGAATTCTACTCGAGTGTCAGAGTCAAACCACAGTATAGGGATTGGTAATAAGGTAACGGTACTACGATTGCTACCTTTTTCGCACGAGAAGTGATACATGCATGCATACAATTCAACTCATTTGCTGCTAAAGAGTGGGCTTAAAAATCATCTATCCGGCTTCCGGATTTCTGAGTCACTCAGGACCTAGATTGAGGCTGGAACAGAGCTGTGTTACACACTTGTTCAACATAATGGGAATAGTACCAATCTGGCCTGTGCAGCCCACAATTCGGGCAGGAGTATTGGCTCCAGGGCTGGTGGCCCTCTTTTTTAGATGTACTTCGGAAATTATGGAGCATTATAACCGGAGAGCGTAGCACAATATTTCTGAGCCTTAACAGGAGGATAGTGGGGAATATCCAGATACTCAGTTACTGTGGTTCTCATTATTGGGCGACAATATATGAACAAAAGAGTAATCAGAAGTCACCTAGGTTGGTCTAGTTAAGGGTTCAATTATTTTCTCCAAAAAGAGGAAAACCGAACCCCACACCTCAGACCAACTCTTTATGCTTTATTATATACTCATACATTGCATTCATCATCGTCACTCTTCTGTTAAGCTATTAGCTAGTATTATATACATATAGTAGAAGTATTATACATCCCGCCCATGATCTTTTGAGCCGCACTCGGGTCAGCCGTATATTGGTGCATAATCCAATACATGCTGAAAAACGCAAAGACAAAAAAAAAAACCGTTATTTACATTCATTTTGCATGTCCAAAGGCTGATTGCTGCTCTCTACTGCATCTTCTGCGTCCACCTGAGCAAACACCTCCTTCAACTTGTCAAAGACCTTGCTCTGATCACCGATCTTAGACACATACATTCTCATGCCATCAAAGGCCAACGCGGTGGAGCCATAATTCTCATCTCCAGACCCTCCACCAAGTTCAGGCAGCTTAGGATACCGCTGTGAAAAATGGGTCAACATTGTGGCCTTGGCCCGCATCTCACTGGATATACCCATAGCTTCGCCTATAGTAGAATGCCGCTTCTTACGGGCCTCGTCGGCAAGATCATTGTCGTGTGTGGCCTCATGGATCAGCAAATCACAGTTGAGCCCTACTCGTCGCGCAAAGAAATCGTTTGGACGGGAATCCCCAGAGAACGAAACCTTGAATCTGCCACCTTTAGTAGTAGCAAATGCAATGGACACGCTATAAGAAAACTCGCAATGGAATGCCATACAAGCTTTGATTTGCTGAATAGATGCTCGCTGATACAGCTCCTGGCTCAGTACAAGATCAGGTGGGGGAGGTGAGGCACTCTTATTCCTGTCATTCTCGCTACTATTCCCATTATTTCTATACCCATTATCCCTGCTGTATCCTTGACCGACAATAAATGTTTCTGTGTCCACATAGTGTATTCGCGAGAAATCAATCTCATCTTCCAGTTGAGACCATTCTCGTAAGAACAGCTCGTAGTGCTTAGGGCCCACTACAAACAGGATATCGTCTGGTCCATTATTATTATTCATCCATTCACGAATTACTGAAACAGCCCCCAAATGGTGGTCAGCATGCAGGTGACTGATGTAGATCATTTTGAGCTCCTGGAATCTTCTTACAAGCTCGTCGGGGCCATATTGGCGCTTCATCTGGCCCAATGTACCTTCACCTGAATCTAGTAAAACACTGACCCACCCATTAACTCCAGGGACTCGAACCAGAGAAGAAAGAACGTTCCTGTACTTTGAGGGAAGAGCACTACCTGTACCTAGGGTTATAACCTCGGGTTCTTCCAAAGATTCAGTCAGTTCATATTTTTGCCAATTGCTCAATCCCATATTTTTCTCCATCTTCTCCCAGTTCATTTCTCCATGCTTGATACTCAAGGAACCATCATGCTTAACAGCAGGTTCCAAAGCGGTCACTGTCAAGCCGTATCCGAACTTGACATTTTCCGTTTCGTCAAATGTCAGTTCGGAATCATTACTATGCAATCTCGTAAAATTATGAGGCATATGCTCACGTAGTTTGCAACTCAGTCCCGCAGCAGACTGGAGTACAATTCCATTAGGGCTGTACCTTGGATGGGTGATATAATGCAAACATTCGGCCCCAAAAGATTCGATCCAACTCTGATATTTAGCACTTTTTGGATCTACGTCCTTGCCCAAAAAGTGATAAACCACTCGAATGTCCACTTCGGTGTTTTCACTGATTTTGCGATCCCAATTGGTATTTATCGCCGAATCTAAATGCTCGGGGGTAGGAATGTCAACAACTAGTACTCGTGGAGGGACTTTAGGTTCGTCCATAACCATTTCAGGAGTTACTAAGGTCCCGTTTTCCGTTGTGATACTCTCGCCAGCAGTCAATTTTCCAAAGGCCTTCCCTGGCTTGACTCCCAGTGCTGTTGCCTTCTGTGGCAAGAACTTACCCCTACTCGGTAAAATTTGAACGATATATGACGATGATCGCAGATCTAGTTTAGTATCTGGTTGTTGATGCAATGATGATTTTAATTGAGGTGGAACTGTCGAGGGAACGGTGGTTGCGATATTACTAGTATAATCCAGAGCCACTGGAGCTATCGCCACAAACTCATCTCTATATACATCCTCTGGTGGGGCAATTTGTAGATCAGCCATATTATGGAACATGAAATTTCTCCAGGAATTGGCAGCCCAGGCTAGATTATTGCCAGCAGACTGGATCCGCAATTGCTTAGCACCCTGATCTGTCACTGTCAGCAGAAATCCAGGCAGTCCTCCAATGTTTTTCCAATTTGTTTGGCCAGTCAGGAATATGCTTCTCAGCTTTCCCATCCGCACTCTGTACTGGTTCACATGTCGCTGAAGTCCCTCACCGCACTGTCCAATAATATACTTTGAACCCTTTCGGGTTTGTAATGAAATGCAGGCAGATGCACAGTCATCAGTTGGATGAGACAGAACTTCTATCATGGTTTTGAGGCTTTTTCTGGTCGATACTTTGGCCGTTCGTCTATATATCGACCTCCAGGTTGACATCAAGTTCTTGGTGAAGTAAGGTTTTTTTTCAGTGGTACTTTTTTTTCCGTAATCTGTGATAATTAGTTCCACGCAGAAGGAGGAAATTTTTTTTTTTTTCTGTACTAAGCCGCTCGAGAAATTTTCTTTATCGCAACCACCAGTATAAATGCCTTCTCGAAACTCAGTAAATAAGCCAAAAATCACTGCTCCAAAGATCAGAAGAACACCTGATAAGGGGTATAAGATCCCTGGAACCGGTTTGACCACCAAAGCGGTGGCTGGTTCAGTCACAAATAAGGTGATTTCCAAAAAACGAGCCAAAAAGGACCAACGAAATGCCCAATACACTGCCGAGTTCAACAAAGCTCGAGCTGCTGTGATAGAACATGATCTTGAAATGAAAGACAGTGATGAGCCCACTAGTGCCACTCAGAAAAAGATCCGTGAACGCAAGATCAAGGCCCAGCAGCAGAATGCTATCAAGCTCAACGTGCAGTCCGATTTACCAGCAGAGGAATTGCTTCTAACAAGCAGTGGAGAGGGCACAACCCTGGGACAGCCTCCCCAAAGAGGCTAAAACTTTTATATAATACATATATAAGGACATGTAACTTATTTATCTTTTAGAAAGTCATACATATTCGCATTTTTTTTGTTGGTAGTGGTACATTTTGCCCCTGTTCTACTCTGCATCTTCGCCCAAAATCAGCAGCCTTAGAAACTCTCGCCTCTTCTTTTTGTCTCTGTTCAGGAAATCGTGGTTCCTTGGCTCGGAAAGAAGAAGTGGATCAAATACCTCTAGAATGCGCTTTTCTTCACACCCGCCATCTTTGATAGCCTTCCGCAGAAACCCAGCTATATAAATCAACACATTGACGTTCACTCCCGGTAATATTTCGAATAGTAGATTTATAGCCTCCTTGCCATGCTTTACCGCAGCATTGAACTGGTCCACCGATACAATGCCTCCTTCTATGTACTTCAGAATGGTTAAAAACTGCTGAGCTACCGAGTATACCGAGATCTTGGGGGCGAATTGATCCGCTGCCTCCAACACCGTAGCATCCAATTGCTCCCCGTCGTCAATCCATTCCTGGATCTGGTTCTGGAGGCTACTGTCCCCAGGCTTGTCAAACATGTCAGGCGCCATGCGGGACCATAAGTAATCAATGCAGCTCCAAATCTCTCGAGGCATGTTCGTACTCGACTGATCCATAATTTTGCCCTTCCGCGCCCCGTCCGGCATCCTACTCATCAGGTCTAACGATCGACCCAAACAAGTCGGGTCACTTTTGAACTCCAGTGGCACGAAAATATCCTGCCCACCTACTATACTTACTATGCCAATCTGCGATATATCTGGTGTTTCTACAGTGGTCGTGCACCGGAACCGTATATACTGATTTGCGCCGCACGGAAGGCTGCCGTGGTCTGGTTCAGCATGAACGTTGGCATCAGTATTGCCATCATTGCTCACCATTTTTATACTCCACTGGATTACTCCGCTCGTGCTAGAAGCATTGTGGGTAAGCTTTACATACGATTCGGTGGGCTGAAAAACTTTACACTGAGCCGCAATCTCGTGCGGCTCAATGCAGACCACGGGACGATTAGCATTCTCAGCCAAATCCCAACTCTTCAATGACTGGTCGAATATCTCTTTACGTTTGTCAAAGTTTGTGAAAGGTACATTTATCTCGAAAGACGCTGTGACTGGCTTGTGGTCTGAGATTTTGTAGTCCATGCAACTGCGGTAGTCGCGTTGAGTGATCCTATCATCGTTGCGAGAGTAGAATATCCGATCAGTGTAAGATGGTGTTCTCTCCGAATTGTCAAAGTTATCTGTGCCCAAAACGTATTTGTATGTTGGAGGGAAGTTGATCTTGCCTTCTGTATATCCTTGGAGAATGCGATCGTCTTTAATCGAGTGGTTCAGTTGGTCCTGAACCAAGATGGTCTCGTAGTCTCCACGGTCTGAGAAATCTCGAACCATGTCGGCGTCCATAGTGACCCGATAGTTCAAGTCCCCCATAAGAAAATTCATTTGTTTTCGCTTGCGGCTAAAGGTGTAGTTACTCTTGAGGTCGTCGTCATCATTGTCATCGCCGAGATTGGCAAAGTCCAAATCGTCAGCCATGTCGTCGATTTCGATCTCTAGCTCTTTGGCATCGAAATCAAACGGGTCATTTTTACCCTGCGGGATCACCAGTCCTTCGAACTTGAGCTTCTTTGCAATCTCTCCAAATTCCCAGCGTCTTCTCTCAACAAATTGTTTGCCATCACCTGCCGATAAGTGGCAGTTTACTAGCCCTAAGTGGGCACCGGGAGCTACCCCCTCATCACCGCCTATCGTGAGCCAAATAGATGCAGCACCCTTATTGCCCCAAACACCAAACAGGCCTGTGCCTGTAGTATCGCGTCTTACGTTGGATATCTGGTCCTTAATTCTATCAGATGCGAATACAAGCAGCATCAATCCTAGCAATTGGTTACTTCCAACCACGGAAAAGCTGTCGCCAAGAGCATTCAAAACCGCTCTCTTTGTATTTTCAAGCGTCGTAGTGTTTGCATATAAGTTCCTGGGTCCCAGTGTATCCGATTCTTGTAAAGCAAGGACATAAATATCAGACACAATAGGGAGACCCAAAAGACCCCCTAATTGCAATTCGTGCAGTGGATCGCCGTGAGTATTCCAAGTAATTACTCTCAGTGATATACTTGAATCCTCAATATACTCATCCACTCGTTCACGCAAGACTTCTTTAATGCGTCTATGTTGACTATCTTGTTTCGCACCGTCAGCGGCGGGCTTCTTACTTTTGCTACTACTGCTCACACTGTAGTTTATACTGCTCGCACTGGCATTGTCACTGCCGCTGGTTCCAATGGTAATGGCACTTCCAGCATCGTCGGGCCTTGTGCCATCGCTCTCTAGATGCAGTAACACATCTCTCCAAGAGGAGACAAACTTGGCCATATGCTTGGACTCGGCCTCGTCTTTTGTATTTATTTCCCCTATATCTTCGTTCCCTAGCTTGACTAGTGCTGTTTCCGATTCCTTTCCCATCTGTTTTATCGAAATTTCGTTATCTAGTGTGACCGGTAGTGGAGTAGCTAGCTCGGGCCGCCCTTTGGATGCCAGTGTGTAGTAGGGCCGATCTCCTTCTTTGCCAGGAAATAGTGTCAGCGTATGCGTTGAAGTTGCCAGTTTTGTACTTGTTTCTGGCATTTTTGGATGGTTTTGCGATCCTTTCTTTTATATAGAATATAGATCCAAACAGGTGCTTTTGGTGCTTCAGTGTGAGATGGTGGGTTGTCCCGCAATGAACGCGCGAACCTGCTGCTGGAACAATGCAAAGTTTAATTTGACAGGATAAAAGCCAAAGATGAGTTATGCTTTGCTTTGATCCATCTCAAGACTCAAGAATGCTTTTATGGCTTTTATTTTTCTCCTGATTTTCGTAGCATAGAGGATGGATATCGAGTGTCAGTTAATATTGCTCAACGGTAAGACGGATTCAGCTCAATGGGATGTGGATATTCCGCTAAATGTCCTATCGCATCTCGCATAAAGATGCAATTGAGTCTGGCGATAGGACCATTTTGTTACTGATATCACTATGGCATAGTAATCACATTTCCCATCGATATAAATTTACTCGGAGCTCAGCGGGAGCCGAATCAAAATACCGATACATTCCGGTGCATACCAAGGGCCACTCACTAAAAGCGCTAACTGTGACTGCTCAATGATCATAATGTGACCCCATGAGCTCGCCAGTACTGTAGGAAATACTAATTTTGTTACCACATAGCAGTATTGTTACTATTCCAGGGTCCTTCCAATCTGGGTATATCTAATAGGAGATGCCGCCTTCTCAGCCGTGTGCGGCTCGGGAATCTAGAGATAATAATAAAATAGTAAGTATTATAAATATATAACAGAAGCTGTTATCGAGAAATGAAAAGTAATTATATCTTCCAATAAATAAATAATTGTAAATAGCTAATATCCAACTGTTGCATCTGAACATCTTTCTTAACAGGCAGTAGTTGTTGCAACGACTTCATGTTTGGTAGATGTCACAGCAGCGTGCTGTTCTTCAGTCTTCGGTGTTTCTTTCTTCTCATCCTCCTCGCAGACAGTGGTAGTGGCAACGACTTCATGTTTGGTGGAAGTTACAGCAGCATGCTGCTCCTCAGTCTTAGGAGTCTCCTTTTTCTTTTCATCTTCTTCGCAAACGGTAGTAGTAGCAACGACTTCGTGTTTGGTGGAAGTCACAGCGGCATGTTGCTCCTCAGTTTTAGGGGTCTCCTTTTTCTTTTCATCTTCCTCACAGACAGTAGTAGTGGCGACAACGTCATGTTTGGTGGATGTTACAGCAGCATGCTGCTCCTCAGTCTTTGGGGTCTCCTTCCCCTTCTCTTCTTCGCAAACAGTAGTAGTAGCAACTACATCATGCTTTGTAGAAGTCACAGCAGCATGTTGTTCCTTGGATTTAGGAGTAGGTTCCCCCTCTTCACAAGAAGTTGGTACCGGTGGTTTAGGGGTTGGATGAGCCTCCTCCTCACATGGAGTGGACGTTTCCGGCTTTGGGGAAGGGTGAGGCTGGTCTTCGCCATGTGTTGACGGAGCTGGTGGTGGATGAGGAGCCTTAGTAGGAGTCAATGCTTCCTCGCAAGTTTCAGTAACGGTTTTAGTGTGGACTTCTGGTTCAAGAGTAGCAGGGTCACACGGATCGGTGACAGTTACAGTAACACAGGGACGCTCAGTCTGGGTGATAGTGTGACAGATCGTACCAACTGTATCCCAATTGGTTACTGTGATGACGTTGTTCACCTTAGTGTTGATTACTGTTCTAGTCTTTGTAACGACTGGCGGTTTGTCATGGTGGGCTTCTTGACATGCCTCTTCGTTGCAGATTTGGTTCAAATGAGCACCTTTGTGCTCACCACCTGCCAGTACGGTAGAAGGACCCAAAAGGGCAGAAGCGAGAACAACAAGAATAGCGTTTTTCATTTTATCTTAGGTTATATTAAAGAATGGATAAAAGTTAGGTTTGAAAAAGAGTGACTAGAGTAGGTTTCGTATAAAGAAACGAAAGGAAGAAGGAGAGAGGGACCTAACAATGGGGCATCTATCTTAATTTATAGTTTCAGTTCACTCCATCAGGCACTAAATAGAAGCAACAGGGCACTTTAACTACTTTATTGATCTTCTCGCCTATTTGCAATCGCATTCCAAGACACCAAAACTGTGGGGCCCAAAAAATTAAGTCTTGAATGAAGCCAAGCCCTGAATTTTGGCAATTTTAGCCTGCATTTGGGAATTGATCAGTCGACGCGTAGGATAAGAGCATGCGGGCCGGTATTATGGTTTTCGATCTCACGATGTAAGCTCCTATGGCCCGGTAAGACCATGGCTCGTACCGATCCTGCATCGTGGGCCAGTCTAGTTTAGTTTCAATAGCACTTTGGCACATTATATCATTCTCTCTTTTTGTTTAATCCATACTTATAGACATTGGACAACCCCAGAAGCCAATGTGAAACTCAATTGCGAGAAAATTAACTTGAGGTATTACGACTAGCCAGGACCTGATGCGTCTATTTAACCTATCGTAAGCATCTAGTCTCACATATTCTTGAGCCGCTCGATCGTCGTCCACTCGATCAGGCACCTCCGGCTTTTGGATCAGAGGTTTCAGATCCAAGAGGCGAGAATTTAGACACCCGACTCTGTGGAAAGAAGTTGGAATTTTCCTTCTAGGTGGTTGTAAATACTGCCATCCAGTACACCAGTGTACACTGTATGCTGTTTTATTTATTACATATTATGTCGGGTAATCGAAGTAAGTCTAGTAGAAGAGGTATAGTAACGTAGTACAGTTCAAAATGTCCATACCGTTATGTATTCTTGCCTTCCTATCGCGTAAACAGAAACGCGTGATACCGAGTTCTACCATTGCGATATATATTTTTTTAGTCTACAAGACTGTGATTTTCTTCTGGTTCTTAAATTCCTTACGCGTTTTTAATCCCTTGATAGAACATGTGACTGCTTTTGGGGACGGTGGGGTCAAATATCTTGGCCCAGCAGATGCCACGAACGTCTGGCTCGAGACTCTCGACATCTAAGTGATTCAAATGGTACCATCGAATTCTATTCCAGTACCTTCTAGGTATGGAAATATATATATAGCGATCAAGGCAGGTGTCACAAATCACCAGTTTATTAGACCTAAGTCCTAAAGCATTGAGAGAAAAAGGTCGACACAGCTGTTCAGGCCCTAGCCATATCGAGACTCCAACTAGCAATACGCAGCTGAGTGTTAATTCTTTCAAGGAGAGATATTATCTCTCTGGAATGCAGCTAGCTACCGGGTATGGATCCATCACCGCAGAACCTGCAATAAGGGAAGCTTTATGTACCTGACGTTTCTGCATTTTTCGTTTCTGCATTAGCAGCAGTGCACTCCTTTTTCAGTAAAAATGCGGTGCCCTAATATGTACGATGCATAAACTAATTCCAAGGTCATAACATAGTCCCCGCACAACTTCGCGGGTGGCCTGAAATTCATTGTCTTAGATTTATGTGTGTTCCTACTTTGTATTACGCGTACTACAGCTTTCAGGGGTACTAGGCTGAAGGGCTCAAAACTTTATCCCGCTGATTATACATGGCCATATTTCGAGACTGTGAGCTAGCAATGTTTGACACCTTGAATCCAGTGGGGGCTGTCTTAGTGTGGATTTCTGATTTAACGGCCACATGTGTTTAAAGCCCAATTCAAGCTGCACTCTCATAAAAATTGTACCTTTGAAGGGGGATATCAGTGCAGACATTACGAACAAAGAATATATGCATGCCTCGAATTGGGATAGTAAAACGCATGTGCATCAAGTTTTTCTTTCTATCTTCTTTGCCGTAAAAAGATACTTCAAGTAAGCGTGTTAAAACCGGACCTGCAGGTTTGTTTATGCTCAAATCTAAGACATTTTTTGGTGGGATATGCGACCTAGTCGATCTAAACGTGAGCCTAATTGGATGCTCAGTTGTCTCTAGTTGCGAGTCTGTGACCCAGCGAATCTTCTATATACCCATCTTTTAATTTTATCCGGGTGATCTTTATACGGTTCAATTCCGGCAACGGGTGATTTAAGCCAGTGATATACTAAATTCGCGTGTACCATACTGAAATATGGAGATAAAAAAGAAAAAAAAAATTACCTATACAGTATATAAACCATGGGAAACCCCTCAAATGAGATATTTCCCGTAGTATTTTGAGCTTTTTCAGATACCATCACTATCATGAATCTTTTTGTAGTTGCTAGTATTCTACTCGGTGTGACAAATGGTCTTGGGATTCCCGACGATGCCCCATATATATCGAGACCAGATTTGATTCCATCTGAACTTGAAGTCAGTGTCAATGAGAAAGATAAAGTCGACGACTCATATATATTTCTAGCACCATGGCAATCCGGCAGCCTACCGGGATCTGCACCTTATATTGGTCCGCACATTTATGATAAAGATGGTGGACTTGTATGGTCAGGGTACGGAGCTACCGCTCATTGGATCTCCAATTTTATGCCAATTGAGGGCCAAAGTGGTGAAGATTCGCAGGCATCATACTTCGTCGGTGATGTATCACAATTCGGAACTGGCTATGGTACATATCGTATCATGAACACCGAGTATAAGATGACGAAGGCTCTGGGGTTGCAGACCCCATATTTGCACGATTTCCACGAGTTTCAATACGGCGATAATGACATCGCAGTGTTCTCCACCTACCAATCAGTTCCTTACGATCTTGCAGGTTATAAAGACGATTTGGGCGATGGGTGGGTATTTAACAATGTTCTCACCGAAATTGACGCTCAAACCGATTCAACTAACTTTGTTTGGAATTCGGTCGATCATATTCCACAATCTGAGTCTATGGTTCTTGGACAGTTAGAAGACGGAAAGGGTACCAGTAACGAACGGCCATTCGACTATCTTCACATGAACTCGATTGTCAAAGATAGCCATGGAAACTATCTCATATCGTGTCGGCATACCTGGTCCTTGTACTATATTGATGGGAAGTCTGGAAATATTATCTGGACCATAAACTCAAATCCAGACGGCCAGATGTCGAACTGGGAATTAGATGATGATGCTACATTTGCCTTTCAACATCACGCCCGGTGGGTTGACGCATCTTCTCTTGGTGAAAGCGAGTCTGATGATACGTTGTACCTGAGCTTGTTTGACAATGAGAGTAATGGGAGCAATCCTAAGGGCCATAGGGACCATTCCAGGGGTATCATTCTGAAATTGACGATTAGTGAAGGCAAATCTTTTACAACCGCTCCATCCAATAGTGATGATAAGATTGGGAAAATTGAGCTCTACAAAGAATACAAACCTAGCGGAGATGCAGACCAAGTTGCTACATCGCAAGGCTCCGTGCAAGTTTTGAGCAATGGTAATGTGCTTGTAGGATGGGGTAGCATTGCTGTTTTGACTGAGTATACTTTGGATGGGGAAAAGGTATTCGAAGCCAAAATAAATGACAAGAGCTTCAATTCTTACAGAGCTTTCAAAAGTAAGTGGACTGGAAAGCCATTCCAAGAGCCATCCGTGGTTGCTAAAGGATTTCAACAGAATGCCTCATGTGTGGCATATTTTTCCTGGAATGGCGCTACTGAAGTGAGCTCTTATGACATATATGGGGGAAATTCTACTGATACCGATTTTGATTATCTTGGAAATGTGGAGAGAACTGGGTTCCAAGACCTGTATACAGTCAACGACCTGCTTCAATATATTAAAGTCGAGCCAAAAGATGCATCTGGCCGCTCTTTAACTGAGTATACTACTACCGTTCGTAGAGTTAATAAGGTAGAAGGATGATTGTGTTGATCAAATAAAGGATATTTTCGAAATAAAAGTCAGAGTAAGTGTTTCATTAGCTATACCTTAGATCAGGTTAACCAAGGAACTCGGCTATTCACCCGTAAAACTAATACACTGAAAAGGGGCCAAATAAAAGATGATTAATACAGTAAGAATCTAAAAAAAAAAAAAAAAAAAAAAAACAATAAAAAGTAAGCCATTTGTTATCAAAAGAATTTCCCAACAGGGAACCCTAGAATATCGAATAGAAGGTCAAACACAGTCTTACCAAGGATCTTAATAGAATCTGCACTGAGGCTGTTATTCAATCGCAACTTCTTACGACATCCAGGCTCAACTGGTACTCCATTCATTCTGTCCTTTAACCATGACACAGCAGATGGAACACCTAGAATGAACTCTGTGACATGATCATTTAGGATATCTTCATTCAAAGTGATATCGACTCCTTTACTACAGTAATGATCGTAGAACTTTTGGGTCTCAGCGTAAGGAGCAACTTCATCTTTCACAGAGTGGTATATCATAAATGGAGCCTTTGGAGTGTATTTTCCCATAGCATTCTCGTTGAGAATTCTTTGGACGGTAGGGTTGTAAAGGATATTCTTTCCAGATTTGAAATAATCAAACCAATCCTTGGTCAGATACCGAAGCAGGTCAGAAATCAGACATTGAGACAAAGCTTTTTTAAACTCATTCTTGGTGTCTTCGATCAACTCCTCCTCGATAACTGCATTGAACTCTGGATACTCGTTTGCCAGTCCCATAATTCCTGCAGGAACCAACCCCACAAACGGCTTTTCATTTACATATACAGCCACAGACGTTATGTTAGGCACTAACCCCCCAATTGCTACACCCTCGATTTCTAGCTCCGGGTAGTAATCTGGCTGCAGTTCTGCAGCCCACCCAGAGGCCAAGCCACCACCTGAATAGCCCCAGAGAGCAACCGTAGCATCTGGTTTGACCCCAGTAAGACTTTCAGAATTCAAGACAGCTCGAATGCCATCCAGTACCGCATGACCTGCTTGAATACCTGCAGTGAACGCAGCTTGGGGCCCCTCATGGTCTGGAACTACCACAACCCAACCTTGGTTCAAAGCAGTGTCGATACAAGCTATCTCCACTTGAGCGTTGATGCTGTCAATTCCTGACCCAAATTGAAGAGCATATGAAGGGGCACAGTCAATTGAGGAGGCATCTTCCATAATCTGATAAGATAGCAGTTTGGTAAAATCGGCGTTATAAGGCACTAGCACCGTGGCAACAGTTGCCTCTGGAGCTCCCGAAGAATTAGAAGTTCTGTAGAGCAATTGGATAGACTTAGATACATCCTGCTTAAGGAATAGTAAAGCAGGAGCATTAGGGGTGTCCCGGTGATCGAGAATTGTGCCTAATGGCTGGTCTTCAAATCCTTGACGAGGCTGGTAAAAGGGGTCATCACTGGGCTTGAGATCACTTCCCCTCTGGATCAATGGTACCGCGTAGGTAACCATTGGAAATGTGGCCATAAGTGTTACGAAAGAGTGCCAGACCTTCATTGGGTAACAAGATTTGTTTTTGCACAATTGATTCAACGATGAATAATGGAAATAAAGGAGATTTACCTTGGTTATAAGTAATTTCAGTTTTACAGAATAGCAATTGACGTTCTATATAGCAGTCCCACCTTAGTGACCAACTAAAGCTGGAAACCTTTCCCCTCACCAGCCGAAAGAATGATTACGATTGTTGAAATTGGCTCATGGTTCGAGGTAGTCTGAACAAAGTGGATGATGGGATTTTCGGGTATACTCGATATCTAACATGATTCTAGCTACTTCTGGCAGTGAAAAAGCCGTTTATCCTGGTCACTATTTCTCAATGTAATTTTTTCGAAAAAAATTGAGATATAGATTACGGATACTCTTCGATTGAGTTTCGTTTAAATTGCGAATTAAGCTTTGGTCGGAACGTAACGTTGTAAATCTCAAGGCGGTGAGATACCACAGCAAGCGAAACCGCCGATACGTCCGAGGTTTCATATGAGAAAGCATTGTAGACCGGCAGATCTGTGGGGTATAAGATCTGTGTACTCAAGCGATGAGACAAATTTTAGACAGATAATAGCCTTTCCAGGGGCTTCGTATTTGGTGGTATAAGCTTTCTATCATTCGCCAAACTAGGTGATTTGCACGGTTGGTTCACTGAAATAGAGCACTTTAGGCGGGGGTGGCATGGGTTAGAGGGCTTTTTTGAATTATTAGTTTAATTTTTTTTTTTCTATTTAGGGTCTCATTATCTCAATTCTATTGGCTTACTTCGAAAAAAAAACTTTTATTTGATATCTATATCAGGTTTTACAACCCCAATTGATGAGCCTTTCTATTTTTTTGAATACGGCAAGCCTTGATAAATTATAGAATCAGAATCACGGTCATAGTGAATCATACTGGAGGTCTGTGAATAAGATTCGTTCTTATTTATGACATCCATAATTTTAGCAGCAAGTGATGATATACTGCTAGTCCATTTCAAACCCATAGTTGATCCAAAAGCTTTATTGATATCGGGTCTCACGATTATTTCCATCCCACCAACGTTAAACACAAATCTTTCACTCACATGATGGCAAAATAGTCTCCCTGCCTTCAGCCTAGGCAAGAGTCTATCTTCTGTCCTCTTAGCTGTTGCTCTCTTTGCTATCTGCTCTAATATAGCTTTTGCTGCACCCACCCGGAAGTACAAGCCTACATCTTCTTCAACGAGAACAGCATTAAGAGTGGGTCTTGAGACATCGATGGAGGGTAATATTCTGTGGGGTTGTCTAGTCCTACTACATATGATTCTTGCTAGTGGATCAACGGACAAAGGAGCCTGTTGGCCATTGGCTCGTTTCAGATTGGAGTTGTTGGTCGAAGCTGAGGTTGTAGATGAACTTTCAGTATCTGAAAACAAGCCAAATATTAATGGATTGCGAGTTAGATATGACGACGAGACAGGCTCTGAGATTTTTGGACTGCTTGCATCAGGTTTAGTGGGATTTAGCGATAGAGATGTAAAGACTCTTGTGTACTGGTCATAGCACTCTAGAGTTTTCGTACGGCGGGAACCGCCATTAGATCTAGCAACTTCAAAAGCCATGCTACCAGAATATGTAGTACAAGAGGGTCAATATAATGTAATAGTGACAGCCGAGTCCTCTTACAGCTCAAAAAATAAAAAAGTATATGTCAGTCGTCTATTATATAGGCAGTTTGAAAAATATGTGCGGCGGCCCGCGTCACGATATCGGTTTCTCCGACAACCAAACCATGCGGCTCGGCCGTTCAACATGAAACAATCGACAGAACACGCCTGACAATGCAGGAAGGAGCAAAAATAATAAAAAAATAAGAACAAATGGACGACACCGGAGTCGAACCGGGGACCTCTCGCATGCTAAGCGAATGTGATAACCAACTACACCAGACGCCCAAGTAATGTTCCTGAAAAGGTCGGCTTTCTGACAACTTCATAGCATACGTCATGATGCGGCTTGATTGTCTCAGAATACATAACATTCAGTAAGTAATGCTAAAACTGGATCAAAAGGTGCTTAGACAGTTTCCCGTTTGAATCAACTGAGAGTAGTTTATAGAAGGCTTGCAGCATACCTGGCCTAGATAAGTCTTTAATGTTTCTTGTCTCATACAAGATGCCCACTACCGGAGCAGCTTAAAGGTTTGGTTAATCTTTGATTTTTCTTTTTTTTTGTGTAAAAAATAGCATAACTGTGGATTAGAGTTTCAGATATGTCGAAGGTTGATAATAATAGTACCACCAAATCTATTATAACACGTTGCAGTCGTGGGCATTTGTATTGGAGGTTTCTGCGTAGCCCCATTAGCTACTTCCGTCTTCTTGGATTTACTGATTTGGAACAAACTGTTAACCAATTTGATTCGGCAAAATATTCGGAAGTCACTTATAGATGACAAAAAAAAAAAAAAAAAAAAATTCTTGAATGTGTTATATTCATTCTTAAACCCTTCAACTTGACACCATAATCTGTGTAATCAGCCGCACTCTCGCGTCTCGAAATTTTCTCGCAACACGCGCCCGGCGCGTGGCCGACCACTTCAACACAACTCTCTTGGTACTTGATACGAGCTATTGCACTAGAAAGAAATAAAAGGCCGAATAGATGGGCAACGAATCAATAAATATTATCCGCAAATTCGTCGCGTCCATAAATGACAGCATGTATAATGCATCATGGCGGACATTGCCAAAAATCTGTAGTGCGGCTGGATTCGCTCACATGTTCGATTTGTTGGATGATACCTCAAATACGAAAAAGGGCTACTGGTTCTACGAAGACCCGCGGAACACATTCAAAAGCACAGGAGAAAAAGAGAGAAGTGGATCCAATCAAACCAAAGAGCGTCGAGATTCGATAGAATCCTGGATATTCCAGGGTATTATCGAACAACTGACAGACAGTCCGTCTGCCGATGATGGACCAGACGAGTGGCAGATAAAGCTTACACACCAGGCTGAGCTATTTATATCAGAATCAATCGATCCAGATCTGGACATTCCAGACCCGGAAGATTTAGAACGAGCGGACAAAAAGCTGTCTAGTGAGCAAATAGAGGCTTTCGAAGAAAAACTCAGAGAAATCCAACAAATTGAGCTTAATTTATTGTGTTTAGTCCTTCTCACACTGCCAGGACCAATCCCCAACCTGAATGATATCACGTATGTGAATACTGCTACTAAGCAGAGAAACCTAATTATTTTGAATAATCGGGTGGTTATCATTGACGATGATGGGCTGCACCGTCGATTGCCCTGGTTCATTGGGGAACTAATTGTAAGGTATCTGACGGTTTTTAGACCCTTGCAAAGGCTCCTTTCTAGATATATATATGACGACCAGAACTCAAAAATGTTTAAAGGCAGGCTGGGAACCTATTTGACAGTACATAACTGGCCCCAAGAGCAGTTAGAACCTGTATGCTCCCAGATTTTGGACTATTTTGATGACGATGACGAACAAGAATCGGGGATTGACTATGGTTTCAAGGCTTGGCGGGAAACGTTTGTCAATACAAACGTAGATTTCTACGAATCAAAGTACAAAAAGTGGCTTGACATGGAAGAGCTCCCTACGGAACAAGAGCTCTATATTTTCCATCAAAGGTTCGAATTGGCATCTCAACTCGCACAGCTCGGAGTCGAATTATGTACTCAGGTCTATGCCCGGTCTACCATCTTGCCTTATAGTTCGTATGGCGCGGGGCTATAACAGCCGGAGAAGTTCCCAACTTTATATCCTTTTTTCCGGTCACTTTTTTTTTTTTCTCTTTCGGCAGTAATAATCACACAGAAAAATGACCGTGGCCACAGAAAGAACAAAGTCACCCAGCTTATTGAATATTTTCATAGCAGCTACGTGTCTGAAGGTGCTTTTGTTTGTGGCATATCACTCAACAGATTTCGAGGTGCATCGCAACTGGTTAGCGATCACACGCAATCTCCCGGTAAATCAATGGTACACCAACGCGGTATCGCAATGGACACTAGATTACCCTCCTTTTTTTGCATGGTTTGAGTGGGTCATGGCCCAGCTGGTTCCAGACACTGTTATAAAAGACGGTGCTTTGCAATTGGTTGCTCAGGGAGAATATGGATGGCCCACTGTGGCCTATCAGCGAGCGACGGTAATCATCACAGAAATCGTCTTATTCGCCGCTCTGCAATGGTATATCAACTGTGCTACCGATCCAATAGCCAAAAGGAGAGCTTTCGCTATTGCCGGATCAATTGCGCTATCACCTGGATTGCTGATCATAGACCATATCCATTTCCAGTATAACGGGTTTATGTACGGGATTTTGGTGTTCTCAATTATCGCCGCACAGCAGAACAAACTACTACTCTCAGGGTTTCTGTTTGCAGTACTGCTGTGCTTTAAACATATTTATTTGTATTTGGCTCCAGCATATTTCGCATACTTGCTACGGGCATATATATTTGCCAATGATCGTCTGAATTTTTGGAATGGAGTGAAGCTAGGGGCCGCTGTGGCCGGGACTTTCTGCGTTGCATTTGGTCCATTTGTATATTATGGACAAATTCCTAACGTCTTGGAACGGCTTTTCCCCTTTTCGCGAGGACTAACTCATGCATATTGGGCCCCCAACGTGTGGGCTCTTTATTCCTTCACTGACCGGATCTTGGCTATATTCTACAAAATCTCTGTCTCCTCTGTAACACGGGGTTTAGTGGGTGATGTTACATTTGCGGTCCTGCCTGAGATTCAGCCCAGGCTGACCTTCTTTTTGACACTGTTTTACCAACTATTAGCTCTAGTTTCACTCTTCCTGTGGCCCAGCCACGACCGATTCCTAGGCGCACTCACACTTTGTGGGTTTGCTAGTTTTTTGTTTGGTTGGCATGTCCATGAGAAGGCCATTTTACTGGTCATATTCCCGTTCTCGTTTCTGGCTCTACGGGATAGACGGATTCTCTCTTGCTTTGTGCCTTTAGTTGTGGCAGGGTACATTTCTCTTTTCCCTTTGATATTTACGTCTGGTGAGGCATTGATAAAGACCATGTACACCTTTGTGTGGTTTGTGATGTTTTTACTCTCCTTCAACTCTCTCGTACAGGTGTCAAGCTTCAAGAGGCGCATATTTTTGTTTGACCGAGCGATCTTGATCTATTTGATTGGGTTTGTCCCACTAATGCTATTTGCAAATGTCGTTGATCGGCTGCTGCCCAAGTACGAGTTTTTGCAGCTCATGGTGATATCAGTTTATTGTAGCGTTGGAATTGTGGGCTCATGGGTTGGATTTAGCTGGCTATACTTTTTCGACGATTTGTTGTGGAAACCCACAAAAAGTGTAACTTCAGTGAATCAAAAAACCAAGTAGGCATAAAAATAAATGTATATTACGCGTATATAAATAGTTGAATCTTTGTTTCATATCACCAAAGTCTTTTGCAAGCTGGTGACTAATAGTCGTATTATTAACTATGTTCTAATAAATAATAAAAATGAAATAAATAAGGGCGATATAGCAGTTCGGCTCCTTTTTGTTTTTGGCCCTTGAGCCGCAGAGCCGCATCGAAGGGAAAATTAAAAAAGTATGCATGATCCTTGCTCATCTCCGGCAATCAGGGCAAAACCACTTTCCAACAGGAGACCGCTTTAACCCAACACATCCATAGTGGAACCATTCTATCTTGCATTTTGGATTGTCACACCCCACCATGTTCCCGTAGTATACATCGTTACATATACAGTAACGAGGTTCTTGTTGTTTCTCAGGTTGCCGTAGTTTTCGGGATTTCAGGGGCCGTTGTGACTGTGGTGGTGGTTCTTCTCTACTTCTAAGATTTCTTCTCCGAGGTGAATCCAATACGGCTGGGGACGACCTACGTCTTTTCCGTATTTGACGGGCACTCCTGTGCTGCTGGTGGTGAACATTTTCGTTACTGTTAGTCTCTGGGGATGCCGAAGTTGGGGTGAGTTCTTGGGCAGCTGATAAACTGCCACTACCACTATCATCCTGTTGAGGGTCATGCTCATGATCTTTTTTGGTACGCTCCTCTTTCTTGCCACTAGTCTCGTTTACTTCTTTTGGGCCCTCCGGTGGAGGCGACATTAGTTGGATTCTCTCAGCTCTCTGAGAAATATCATTTTCAATCCGATCAGCAGCTTCCTGGCCGATAGAATTCCGCAGATAGTCGTACAGTTTATTAACCACTTGAGAGATAGTCTGTGCCTCCGCTAGTGTATTGTGGCGAAGTATAAGCATTTCACGCTTCTGCGACGATATGTCTCTTAATATATCTTTTCGGGCATCGTTTTGCTCCTGGTCGTATAGAGACTGTAGCAACGCGTCGAGTCGCTTTCCAACCGCGTACGAGCGCGAGTCCAGCTCCTCTATCAGGCGCATTGACCTCTTGACGTCTACACCGAGGTCGTCTACGGTAGATTTCGTAGCCATAAGTTGAGTCTCTTGTATTCTTAGTGGTGAGTTGTGGTGGATAAGACTTATTTTTTTTTTGGTAACATTTGTCCCAGCAACCAAAAAATTTGGTACAGGTCTCGTGTTTCTCTTGGCGGGGTCGGAGATGTCAGCCGCATGAGCTTTTTTTTTTTTTTTTTTTTTTTGCCTCTACCGACAGATCCATAGTGGAAAAGCCCCTTGCGAGAGGCCGAACTTTCACGCAAACTTGGAGATACGTTTGGCCTGGTTGTATCTAATGTATATCTATAGCTGAATGCCGTATGTCTGGTCTGGTTGCATCAGTTGTACATTTATAACTGATTGCCCTATCTGCAAGATATGTGTTCTTGCAAACGAAAACTATCTTGGGGTAACCAAATCCCAAATCCGGGCTAATGGAGTAGTCATGTTCTCCCATAAGGAAGCTTGCACAGCTTAATAATTATAATAGGGGCTGTCTAGAATTGATGACCTTTCGCTAATGCTAACCCGTCTTGGGTATTGTACTAAAAACTGCTCAATTCGTTCAAGGGCGAGATAAGCTCTCAGTCTGTTTTAGCAAGTTAATACTGCATTTTTGTCGTCTTACAAGACCAAGGTCTCCGGAATATGAGATATTCACCAGCAGTCAAAAAATAAAATATATCACAGTGAAACATGTAGGAATATTACACCAGGGCGGCCAAAGGAGTAATCCCAGCTCAGCATAAATCTCGGAAGTCAGCAGTCGATTCCGCGGAATCACATTCCAACAAGGCTCATACACATGGCATTTTGAAGCGACGAGAGCATCATTTGGGATTTGATCTACATGAAAATATCTAATGTAGTAAAAGCTGCCCTGTCGATTCTCAAACTTTCCAATTGGCCAGGGATTCCGGCATTTGTCCTATGTACAGACAGAGCAGCCAATCGATATACGTTCCGGTTGTTGCACTCGCATAGGCTGGACAATAGTGAAATACCAAACTTGGACTCTTAACAGTGCTTTGATAGGAGGTCATCGCTAGGCATTCCCCTAAACTGGACCAAACAAAAGTAACGAACGTTCCCATTAACGTTTTTTTCGTCGAAACCTAATTGTGTCTACCGATTAAATGAGGTAGATGCTGCTTACTTTACATCCCCACCTCTCTACTATAGCAGTGAATCGACAGCGTTGTGACTCACACGAGGTATGCTGACAACTTCGAGCGGAATATGCCCGTGCTTGCTTTCTGACGTACAAAGTACGAAAAAGATGGAGAATCGGGTTGTTTTGGCAAATGATAGACCAAGTGTGAAATTCTCTAACATTTACTTTCGAGATCCTTGAACTACAAAATTCGATAACAACAAGCACAACCAACATCTTCCGCTGGATGAGACAGTTTCACATCAGGGCCACTAATGCAGGCGGGCCATGCCTCCAGGAACACTTCGCATGCGGGCTGCATCCTCACTTATCTAATACGAAATCCCAACCGATGGACATATTTCAGATTGAGAACTTGCTAGCAAACAGGCCGGTGCAAGCCTACAGGTAGGAACAGACATTTGGGATTAGCACTGCTAACTCCTACATAGTTTTGACACGGCGGGCTGCTTTTTGAGATACAGCCAACGAGAGAAAAAAAAAATACCGTATCCTTCTTTGTCAAGATACACATATGCGGTAATTTCCAGCGTTCAATCACTCAACTTTCTGGCTTGGTCGTTTAGCTCGTCCAATTGGTATATTGCTGTATTATGCATCCTCTTCGCTGCTCATATTCCGGTTATACGGTCCAATGATTGACCATTTACTTACTTTTCACTAAGATTGCTGATCAAAAGTAATGTTTGAAAACTAAATATAAATGAACACATATCAGTCGGTCCATATTCAAAAACTAAATCTATAAAAAATATCACCTTCAGTATTCGATAAAACAAAAAAGAAAAAAGAAGACAATTTAAAAAAATGACAGTTAAGGTAGCCAGAGATGACTATTGGTCTACAGGAAGGCGACATATCAAGCCCGTAGATGGAGATTATGGGATCGAGCCAGCCCAAGCTGCAAAGGTCTTCAAGACCAGTTACTTTTGGGGATCAGGTGCTGGTGCAGTTAAAGATCCTTCCAAGTTAAGGGATTACCCTTGGACAGGGTATAAACAGGCAAGAGAATTGATTGAAGACCATTTGAACCCGGAATGTTGGAAGAAGGTACAAAATGTGGCTTTGAGTAAAATTGAGAGAGTGTTTAGTCAAGTGGCATCTGGCGCTGATTCTGGCGAAGATATGGCTGTGATTCGACTCTCTGATCAGCTCGAAGCTTGGAAGGATTCAAAGTTCAAGGAAGGCAAGGTAGTTCCGGCAAAAGGATATGGGCTTAACCGTGCATCTGATGCCGTAATTGACATCATGGGTGTTGGTGATTTGCCTGAACCTCTATTGACAAATGCAGCACTGTGGGGCTCTGGGTTTGCGAACTTTCTGCTTGGAGCTCATGATGCTAGAGTGCTTTACTCAAACTATTGGACTGATATGGGGTTCTATTTCGAACATGGTTATCACAAAGCATTCCCAGAGTATGAGGGCATGCTTAAGCATGCCTCTCAAGATTCTCACGCATTGTCTACGTTTGGTGGCAAAGATAGAAGAGACATGGCTGATCTTGGGTTGAATTATACTCGATCCAAAGCTCGGCTAGAAACTGCCAATGTGTCGAACCTTGCCAACAAGACTGCAAAATTGAAGCGTAAAGAAGCCATCGCTATCAACTTCTGTGAATGCAGCATTTGGGGTATGGCTGCTGAGATGTTAGCAGAAGGAGCCGATAAAGGTGGTGTAATCAACGACTTTGCATTCAGCTCTCCGGGCACAGATCTTATTGATGTTGGTGCAGATATCAATAACTCAGAAATTTTTAATAGCTTCCTTAACACTGCAGATGTAACTGAGAGTGGAGTTGTTACAGAGGAAATTCTGAGAAGAATTTATGATGCTTATGGTTATAGCTGTGCTCGAATGTTTACTGAGCGATGGTCTGATCCAGGTACTCGAATGTGCTCTACCTTGTTTACATGGCACGTTCAAAATAGTCGACATCGGTTCCTTCGAAGAAGTGTACTTGGCTATGATAAGATTCGGCCAAATGCTGTCCCAAATCAACGGGAAGCTGATTTCGATGAGGTGTTTGATGAGAATTTTCACACTACTGGCTTTAGTCGACCTCTCAAGAATGCTTGTAATGGAGAAGATGTATGTGATCATGTTCAAAACTTGATCAATGAGCATCATGGCAATCCATTACTGAAGGATCTCTGGTACTATCTTTCCCAGGGTCCGGTGGAGTATTCTGCTGGTCAAGTTATTGATGAAGAGCGTGAAGATGAGCTTGCTGAGGGGCTCCGAATTGCTATGGCTCGTGGCTATGCATATGGGCTTGTGGATGAAACTGCATGGCTAATGGCGCACTCTAACCAGCACGCGTGGCACATCAATTATCTCTTTGAAGCTGGAATGTTTGGAAGTCTACTTGATGATGGATCATTGAAAGGAAAGTTGGACCGTTATGATGGATAAAAAGGCTATTTCGGTTTTGTTTTGGCCCCCCCCTGCCGTATCTGAAATGCCCATCTTTTTTCTTTTCCTTTTTCCTTTTCGTTTTTTTTTTACTATTGGTACTACTACTTTAAAATCTTATACATCTATACTAAACATCAAGCATGGTTCTATTAAAATATTTTAGCTCTGGTACACGTATTTCTGAGCCCCTTTTTTGTATGGTGTTCTATCTTGACAAACCTACCGCTGACCCAGAGACTCTGAACCGGCGAGATAATCTGTTTCCCGTTATGACAGGATTGTTTTGTCCAGTTTCACATTATTATGCTCACATAGGAATTGAATCTAGATACGGAAAATCAATTGATGATCTAGGAGCCGCACTGATCCATCCCACTCTCGCGAGCGGGGGTTCCTAGTAATTAAGGTACTGCAGGTGTGGGGAAGGCAAAATAACCTTTAAAATGTTCAATTATTTACCATATTGAGCAAGTCTCCGTGATGTATCTGAGTTCAAAATAACAGTATTTAAAGGCTAAATATTGTGCTTTAGAAAAGAAGAGGATTTGTAAAATAAAATTTCCTATTTCCTACATATAGCGTACAAAAATATGAAGCTTTCTCGATGGCAAATGGTACTGGCCGCAGCTTTGGGCTATACCGGATGGGTGGATGGCTCCTGTAAACCGGTCTCTGAACAGTGGTGGAAAGAAGCAGTAGTTTACCAAGTGTATCCCGCAAGTTTCAAAGATAGTGATGGCAATGGATGGGGGGATATCAGTGGTATCACCGAGAAGCTTGATCATATCAAAGATCTGGGAGCAGATGTTATCTGGTTATCCCCATTTTACGATTCTCCAATGGTTGATATGGGCTATGATATCTCAAATTACTCCTCTGTGAACTCAATCTTTGGCACAATGGAGGATATTGACGAGTTTATTGCTCAGGTACACAAGCGAGATATGAAATGTATCTTTGACCTGGTGATCAACCATAGCAGTGACCAGCATCAATGGTTCCAAAGTAGCAAGAGGTCTGTCGATGATGACAAACGTGACTGGTATATTTGGCGACCTCCACAAGAAAAAGACGGCAGTAGGTATCCACCAAACAACTGGTCAGGTTCAAGCAATGGTAGCGCTTGGAAATGGGATGAGAATACCAAGGAATACTACTTGCACATCTTCACCGATAAGCAGCCTGATTTTAACTGGGACAACAAGGTCACCCGAGAGGCACTTTATGACCAGGCAATGAGATTCTGGCTCAATAAGGGCATCGATGGGTTTAGAATGGATGTTTTCCGACTGTACAGCAAGACTCCAGGGTTGCCAGATGTTCCTGCTAACGACTCGGGATTTTACGACGGATCCCGGTTTTACGATGGGGGGCCAAATATTCATAAATACTTGCACGAAATGAACCAAAAAGTTCTGTCTCACTATGACACTCTGACCGTTGGTGAAGCGGGTTATTCCTATGATATCAACGATACGCTGTCTTATGTTGGCGAGTCTCGTCAAGAAATTAACATGGTATTTTTGAAGCAGATGACGGAAATTGGTCATAATGGATACATTCCTGTGCCTTGGAACTTCACCGAATGGCGGAAAGCCATTGAGTTTATTCAATCTGTGGGAAGGCCCGAGTCTGGGGACGGATGGAACACTGTGTTTTTGGAGAACCACGATGTTCCTCGATCTATCAGCAAGTTCTGTGATGACTCGCCCGAGTTTCGTGTTGCTAGTGGGAAGCTTCTCTCAATGTTCCTGGGGTCGCTCTCAGGGACGCTTTTCCTCTACCAGGGACAAGAGATTGGGATGGTGAATGTACCCGAGTCTTGGGAAATTGGAGATTTCCGAGATAGATTTGGGATCGACTATTATGACGATGTGAAAAACGAGGATGGAAACCTTACGGAAGCAGTTAGCAACCTACAAAAGCTTGGTCGGGATAATGCACGAATGCCTTTCAATTGGGACGATGGTGACGGATTTTCAGTGAACGATACGACTTGGATCTCTGCAGTGCACAAGGACATAAACCTCAAGCACCAGTTACATGACAAGAGTAGCGTCTATCGGTTTTGGCGGGACATGCTGAAGCTGAGGAATAGCCATAAAGATGTGTTTACCTATGGCTCGTTCCAATTTGAGGAATACGAAAGTGAGAAGTTTTTAGTTTTCACCAAGCAATCATGTCGTGGTGGAAGATCCGCTTTGGTGGTGCTAAACTTCGGATCCAATGCTCAGAGTGCCCCAATCGATATTCCTGAAGGTGCTGCTTTAGCAATGCACACTCACGATAACGTGGATAGTGATAGGTTCGAGCCGTTTGAAGGTCGCCTGTACTGGGTAACTGGGTCTGAATCAGCTGACTGAATCTAGATCAGTTTAGTTAAACTACAATATGCTTCATATCATATACTATACAATTTGCAAATTTAGGAGTAATCAGATCATGTTTCAAACCATGTATTGTGCTTCCTTCTAGTTTGGTGTTGTACAATACTTTAGCCGCAAGCTCTATCATACGAACTGAGCCGCATAGGCTGAGCCGCACTTGAGCTGACCGCGCCCTTCCGATTTACCCTCCGCGCGCCCAACCACCAGCAACAGCCAATCAAAATTTACCAATTCAAAATTTCCCCGTTAGTAAAAAAAAAAAAAAAAAAATCCACCATAAGTGAAAATTGCATATACACAGAGAAAACACCCAATAGGCGACACACAAAAAAAAAAAAAACTCTCTCTTTTCCATACTTTTTCCCTGTTCTACAATCCTTTCGTTGTTGACTTGTAAATCCCATACAAAGCTAACCCAACTTTACTATTGAGAGGATAACAAACATGTGGAAGTTTTCAGTATGTTACAAAATTTCAACTAAAAAAAACACGGATTGTGTAGTATTCACAGAATGGAACTCAATTGCTAACATCCTCGAATTATAGACTCTCAGACAATCATCTCGTCTGACGAAACAGGCCATCACCGCAGGTGTTGCCACTGCAGGCGTCGGTGCTTACTATGCCCATCTATATCTAAACCCAGCCCAGGCAATGACTGAAGCTGAACACGGTCTGCATGCTCCTTCCTACGGTTGGTCCCACAGTGGCATGTTCTCAACCTTTGACCACGCATCAATCCGACGAGGCTATCAAGTTTATCGAGAAGTATGTTGCACTTGTCACTCCATGAACTTGATTGCATGGAGAAACTTGGTTGGTGTTTCTCACTCTGCCGATGAAGTCAAGGAAATGGCTGCCGAGTTTGAATACGACGACGAACCAGATGATGAAGGTGCCCCACGAAAGCGACCAGGAAAGTTGTCCGATTACTTCCAACCTCCTTATGAAAACGAACAAGCTGCTCGAGCTGCCAACCAAGGTTCTTTGCCTCCAGATTTGTCCTTGATTGTCAAGGCTCGAGAAGGTGGTTGTGATTATATCTTTTCATTGTTGATGGGCTACCCAGAAGAACCTCCAGCTGGTGTTCAACTTGCTCCAGGTATGAACTACAACCCATATTTCGCTAACGGAGGCATCGGCATGGCTCGAGTTTTGTTTGACGGACTTGTTGAGTATGAAGATGGCACTCCAGCCACTTCGTCCCAGATGGCTAAGGATGTCACTACATTCCTGAACTGGGCTGCTGAACCAGAAATGGATGACCGAAAGCGAATTGGCATGAAGGCAATGTTTACTTTGGCTTTGCTATGGGGTATCTCTGTTGTTGTTAAGAGAAACAAGTGGGCTGGTTTGAAGTCACGAAAGATTGTCTACAGACCACCAGGAAAGCGATAAAAGAAGATTTTTCTAGTCTGATTTTTTGTATAAAAAAATTGAAAAGAAACAAAAAACAAATAATAATAACAGTAATAGATCGCCTTGAGCCGCATCCTCAATTTTGTAGTATCGGAGCTTGTTTATTGGGCTCGTGCCTATTAGGAACTGTTTCCCGCTGTTTTTAGTTATCCACTTTTTGTATGAGGTTCTTTAATAGCCTGTTAGTGTGTCCTTTGATAACGCGATGGCTCCGTAGCTAGCCGTTACCGAGCCAGATGACTATGAGCCGCACTCCACCTTCGAGTATTACTTAAGTTCACTAATAATGAACGTTATGAGTTTGTTTTGCCAGAATTTGACCATTTTGTCTTAAAAATATACTGTAGTCAGCTGTTGTGCTTTCTTGCTCCACATATGTTGGAGTTCCTTTATCACATATATATATTTACGGTCCTTCATTAAGCTCTCACTGCGCTCCGATTCAATTCTTTAAATACATGAACACTAGACAGTATTTAATAAACTCTTAATACGTTGGAATTTCTTCTTGATAGCCTTGGTACCCTGGTACAGCTATTCACAGGCAAATCACCCATCATACCTGTCCAGCTTGCCCTTCAATGATCCATCATCAAGAAAACTACCAAACATTCCTGCCTCCAAAAGGTAATTGATATGCCAGGCGTGGTGACTACCATGAGCCAAAATCCATGCAGTTTCGTCAACAAGCCCATACGCATAGGATCGTGCCATTGCAATCCGAAGACCTTCGGCAAGCTCGTCTTCTCGCTCTTCATCAATCACCTGGGCTGCAG
>JAJLUM010000135.1:0-31396 GCA_030564265.1 Blastobotrys attinorum
TTTTTTTTTTTTTTTATATATATATATATATATATATTTGCATTTTTGTTCTGTGGGAGAGTGACCTATTGATTGTTTTTAGAAGGTTTGATAGTGGACTATAGATTCTCGCAGTACTTATCACCGAAAAGGAGAAAGAGAAAAAAAACGATATATACAAGTGGGCGAGCAAAGGATTTCTTTTTTAATAAAAAGAAGGAGAAGAGTGTAACGCATAGAGCTCTAAAAAGCTAATACTCGAGCATTTAAAAGCATAAAACTAATATAAGCACACCAAAGATGGGCCTTCGCATAAGAGCAGGTTGGTCGTTATCAATCATTCTTCTCATCGCATTTGCTCTGGAACTGGTAGCAGTTCTCTCTGTACCAGTAACCAAAAGTATCTCTCTTTGTGAGTATGGAGATTACCAGTTCGGAGTGTTTGGTTACTGTAACAAAAAAACCAACGAATGCTCTCCAGTAGGCATTGGGTACGATGTTTCTAACATCGATAACAAATTCTCCTTGCCTTCAAATGCTCGAAGAAGCCTGGCAAATCTACTGATTGTACACGTGGTGGCTGCAGGACTGACTCTAATCCTGCTAATACTATCTCTGCTAACCCACATCCATGGCCCTGCAAATTCTTCGAGGTATTTACTGTTTGTGCTGATCTTCTCGATTCCAGCATTCTTGCTCTCTCTACTGGCATTCTTGGTTGACATTATCCTGTTTGTATCTCACATGTCCTGGGGCGGTTGGATCATCTTGGTATCTACCATTTTACTTGCAGTGTCAGGAGTCCTTCTGTGCGTCATGAGAAGACGGCTGTCTTCTCAAAAGGCCATGCGAAGACGTATGAACGATACCTCGGAGTTGGCAGATATGCAATTCCCAGGACCAGCTGCACAACACCCATCTGGAGGGTTTGAACACCACAGGGGATCAGCGACAGATTTTGCCGAGCTCAAGTATGAGACTTCGCCTAGTAATGTGACAAACAATACTGACGAGCCGTCTACAAATGATAAAGAGAGCAGATACACACAGCATTCTATGAATGATTCGTATCAGTATGCTGCCTCTAGAGCATATAGGGGTACTGCAGGCAGAAGAACTCCAGACCAGTATCAACACCAGCAGGGTCAAAACCAAAACCCAAACCAGAACCAGGGTACTTTGGCCACTGCTACTGAGAGAATGCCCGAGGGCCAATTTCCTCAGCAGCAGCAGCAGCAAGCTTATGGGCAAGACTACGGCCAAGAACAGATCCCAATGCCTGCAGGTACCTACGGTTACGATGACCAAGTCTCTGAACGAGGTCTTCCAGTGGGAAATACCTATGGTCCAAATGTCGTGCCGATTCCACGATTGAAGGACTCGGAGTACCGCCAACCAGAGTATCACACAGCATCTCAACCTCCACAACCTCCCCAGCATGGCTACCAGGAGTATGCTGGAGGCTATGATGAAGCTCAAGTTCACGACCAGTCTGGTCACTCTCAAGAGCCCTCTGATCGCATTGCTGAAAACGAGCAACAGCACCAGCAACCGGCTACATACATACATCCTCTAGCTAGACAGGCTAGAGGGCAGAGGACAGTTTCAGGTCCTCGACCTCCTCCTCAGGCTCAGGCTCAGGCTCAGTACCAGGCTTCTAATGTTCCTGAAGAGCAGTCGTTGCCAGCACAGCCATATAACCAACAGTACGGCCAGAATCAGAACGCATACGTACCGCCGAGAAGACAATGGCAGCATGCTCCAAACCAGCCTGATAATAGACAGCCTCGACCACCAAGCTCGAGAACAAGCTCAGGTTCTCGGCAAGACCACAGACAATATTTCGTCGAGGACCAAATGGACCATGAGAACCGTCCACAACAACCTCATTACACATCTCAACACGACTATCGCCCACAACAACCATCTCATTATGCATCTGAACAGCAGCAACAAGCTGCTCCATATCAGCCAACACGGTCAGAAGAAATAATCAAAAACAACCCTGATTTCCAGCTGGCTCCACCGGGTAAGCCCCGAGCCCAGAAAGGTGCTCAAGCTCAGGGACCTCTTCCAAGCTCTGCCAGTGGCTCGTCTGGAAGTTCTAGTGCAAATAATAAACGCCACAGCAAAAACAAGGGCATGCCTGCTGCGTTTGCAACTAATGACAGCCCATTTTCGATTACGAGAGGTGTCTAGTGGGTCTCGTATAGTGCATAATCCTACCTATAGTATATAATGTTTATTGTTATGATATTTATGTAAAGCTAGTTGTATGATGGTACAATATAGTGTGTTATGATTTTTAGTAGTCAGACTTTCTCATTTATCCCTGCATCTCAATTTCTCATTATCCCTGTAAGACCGTTTGCTTTTATGCGGCTTTTACTTGTTCATCTGGCATAAGCCGCAAGCCGCACATAATCCCTACAAAATAGTTTCGTCAAACATGGAACATGGAAAATAGCTTTTCAAAAGACCAACTACTAGACCGATCTGATGCAATAAAGCTCTGTGTTTTCCTTCCACTCTAATTAAACCAGGCTCGAAATCGCCAGGTCTGTGACCCGCGCGCGACAGGGCCACTCTCCCGTTGTTTCTCCTTCCCCTTGAAATTTTTTGACCACTACCAACAAAACATTTTATATTGCACACAAAAAATCCGTTCAGAATCAGATCTCTCAGACGTTTGACATGCTAGTAAGGGGGTTGAAGCTGGGCCATCGGTCTCTGGCCATGGCCAAAAGCTTTTCTTCGTCAACGAGCTGCTGTGCAAATAAAGAAGACAAAGATCTAAAGCTAGATCATCCGTTCGCAGTATACGACGAGTTCCGGGTTTTCGAGGCCCTTCTGTCGAACCGGTTCCACAGTCGTGATGATCTACCATACCTAGCTCATATTAAGAAGCTAAGGCAAGTAGAAGAGCAGCGGAAACAATATAAGGCGTCCTCAAATATCAGACGGATCCAGGGAATCCTCTCGAAACGTGAAAAACGAGATTCTACCAAACAGACCCAGCAGTTTGAACAACTAGACAAGGTGAAGACCATTCTACAAAACAATAAGGCTTTAACGGCAAATGATATAGATAATTTCCTGCAGATTGGATCAAGCGATCTGACGATACAGAGCTCAGTCATCAGCTGGATCATACAAGCCCTAAACGCATTTATCGAAGAAGGTGGCCCCAGGAGCCTGCCAGCTGTAGCCGACTTGCTGACTACTTATTTCACTTTGGGATTCGAGGGCCATGATATTGGTCAAGTAGATGCTCAGAAATTGGTTAATAAGGTCCTCTCTAGAGCCTTGGAGCTTTATCCAGAAACTGTATATACTATCCAGAACCAGGAGGTGGTGCCAGAATATGGGGTGCCGGTAGAAAGTGTGGATGCATTTCGGTATTTTGTCGACGGATACATCGACTCGTACGATGTCCATGAAGTTGACGGCACTGAACTATACGATATGTTGTTTAGACTGGCATCGAAATCGGGGTCGATCGATATCGCCGATGTACTACTTGACGTACTAATGCAAAAAGACCTGCCAAGTGCACAGTCTATAGAGGCATTTATCAGGGCTCTCACAAACCTGATAAATGCGCAGAGACTAGTGTTTGTGGGTAATGATTTGGAGTTCACCTCCAAAATGAAGCATGAGCTGATGCAGTACCGTCAGCTACTGATCAGCGAACAAGTCACACCTGTAGTTGTAGAATTTCTACTTCTATGGACCTCAAATCTAGATGAGGTATATAGTATTCTGGAGACTGCCACTAAGTCTAAGTTTAGAAACGACATTTTCTCTCAGTGCCAAATTTCGATCCTGAATACAGTTGTGAAATGTGGCCTGGGAAATGGATACTCTACAGCTATGGCACACATGTTTGGAGTGCTGAATCGGTTCAGCGAGAATAGTGATTTTGGGATCACTGCTGCAGCATATGACCAGTGTCTACTGCTCAGTGCCATTTATGGGAATTCATCTGGGATGTATCGATCAATCTCAATGAAAATGGGATTACAAGGCGAAGCTGATACTGGTACTAATGTTTCAACAGCTATCCCTCTAGACATAGCAGCACAAGTGTTTGATAGACTGCCAACTATAGATGGTGATCTAGCCAAGGAGAAGCAGGTGTCAGTAAAGGACTCTTGGTGGATGGGCAACTCATTGATTCACGGAGAGTATTCGATGGACCAAGCAGTTCTGTCGCATCTGCGATCCCAGATCGACCCTCTGGAGAACCACTCCGAGTATCAAAGATATCTAGGAGCACTGGGTAGGTTCGGTATGCCGGCTCGTCTGACTGAGGAGTGGCAGAAACTGGTCCAGTCGACGCCTATCACGAATCTGTCGCAGGATGTGATCCTGGCATTCCTTGGAGCATACAAGACTGCGTCTTCATCATCGTCCTCTTCCGGCATCGACATGCTGAAGCAGGTGCTGGAATCTGGCAACAATGGCCAAGCTATCAGCATCCTGAAGCGGGTGTTCAGATATGAGGTTTTGCCTTTAAAGGTTGCTGTGCCGTTCGTAGCCAACTGGATTATCAAGAACAAATCCACAATCACGTGGACATCTCAGGACATTGAGCAGACGTTTGAGGAGGTTGCTGGGCCAAACTCCATTACGTCGTTGACGCCAGATGAAGCAAGAGCTGCATCGATGATTGGACGAGCAGTTGCGGAGGCGGTCATTCAGGTACAAGGTGGTAAAGATGTCGACGAGTCGATTTCAAACTTGAGTGATTTGTTATGCAGAAGTTAGTGGACCCATGGGAGGGACAAAAATAATCTCATCTAGAATTCCATGGGTGGCTTGTTGTGCAGGAATTAGATTACCAAAAATCCAGCCTAAGAAGTCTAAGTGTAAATAGAACTCGAATAATATAAAATTAAAACTGTATTATCTACAAATTAGGCGTACGACGTCAACCGACGTACTTGTAATCGTAACCTCATTAATAATAGCCATGGTTGCCTTTACAATGCCATCAGATTGTGTCTCATATTAGACGGGGCACCAGGCTGAATAGTTCACCCAGGCTAAGATGGGGTGTCAGGCCGTGTGGGTCGTTCAGGAGCCTCATGCGATGGGGGAGAAGAGGAATCATGTCGCTTCGGCTTAATGATTAGAATTATAATCAACGCCACCACCAGTAGACTCAGCAAGAGAATGATCTTGCACTTCTGAGTCCGTTTCTGGTAATGGGTCGCCTGAACTAACTCCTTGTCAGCCTGCTTAACTTGGGTGTACATTGTCTCTACATTATAATCGATCCGATCTAGCAGAGTACCTTGGTCAATGATCATTGTCTGTAAATCCTTGAAAATATCCGCAAGTTCTATGATCCCCTGAGCGATTTTGTTGATTTCTTGCTCCCGTTGTCGCACGTTAGCATCTTGTACAGTGGCCAATTTGGAACTAGTCTGTTGTAATGTATGCTCCGAGAATGAAACATCCAAGTCGTCCTCCATGATCGCAGGATCGTATCCTGAGGAATATGGACTTGGAGACACTGCTCTGCTACCAGCACCGGCACCACCAGAATCGCTATTGTTTCTTAGGCTTTTCAGATATCCCGACTGCATCTTCCGGAATATGGTCGACGTTTCTTGAATCTTGGTAGCCAGAGAGATCTTCATATTTGCGGCCATCTTCATATGGGCCGGTGTATTTGTATTGTCGTGCGACTGCTCGCTCGTCATTTGATCGAACTTTTTCATTTGGTTCTGTAATTGATGCAGGTTTGCAGTGATTTCGTATGTCAAAGACTCGATCTGCTGCTCTTCTTTGGTTCGGTCGTCGAATCCCGGTAATGCATTTTTTTTGTGTAGCGAGTCTAGCTGGGTGATTTTCCCACGTATCGACCTCAGTTGTTCGTCCACTTCGTCTGAAATGTCGACCCACCTTGGAGGCAGTAGGTCCATTTCCACGGCGATCGAGTCATTATCGAATCCATTGTTATTTGAGTCGTCAGCTCCAATCAATCCCCGTTCTTCCTCAGGGACTCTGTCGAATCCTGAGGATGTTGTGTATTGGGGATGATGCGTATATGATTGACGAAATGACACGTACAAGTTTGTTCTGTCTCTGAACATGTCTTTTGGTCTCTATGCTTTCGTTTCTCTGAATTGCGATGTTTAATGTCTATGTTGGTTCGTTGGGTGAAAGAGTGTATAAGTGTTTGTGATACACATATGTGTGTGGGTGTGTTTTCTCTCGGGGGTTACCCTGAACCAGAGATTTCACCGCGGGGAATCGGTTTTAATACTGTAACGTACGGCTTAATGCCACCACTTAAAAACTGCTCGCATGCACATGCCTAAATTAATGAACCACCAGAAAAAAAAAAGCACCAAATTTTTTTTTTTTTTTTTTTCAACATACCTCACTACCATAGTAACCCCAGGAATCACCAAAATCTTACAAGATGGCTAAGGAATTGAAACACGAGACTATCAAGGACGGCTGGTTCCGTGAAATCTCAGACACCATGTGGCCAGGTCAGGCAATGGCCTTGCGAGTGAACAATATCTTGCACGTTGAAAAGTCCAAGTATCAAGATGTTCTGGTCTTTGAGAGCAGTGACTACGGTAACGTGCTTGTCTTGGATGGTGCTATCCAAGCCACCGAGCGAGACGAATTCTCCTATCAAGAAATGATCACCCATTTGGCAATGAACTCTCACCCAGACCCAAAAAAGGTGCTGGTGATTGGTGGGGGAGACGGTGGTGTGTTGCGTGAAGTTGTCAAGCATGAAGGTATCGAAGAGGCCGTCCTGTGCGATATTGACGAGGCCGTCCCACGAGTGTCAAAAAAGTACCTGCCATCAATGGCCGTCGGTTTCCAGCATCCTAAGGTCAAGGTGCACATTGGTGATGGATTCAAATTCCTTGAGCAATACAAAAACACCTTTGATGTTATCATTACCGACTCTTCTGATCCAGAGGGCCCTGCCGAGTCTCTTTTCAAGAAGCCATACTTCGAGCTGTTGTCTGGTGCCTTGACTGAAAAGGGTGTTATCACTACCCAAGCCGAAAACATTTGGCTGCACATGGAAATTATCAAGAACTTGAAGAAGGACTGCGGTACTGTTTTCCCAGTTGCTGAATACGCTTACACTACCATCCCTACTTATCCATCTGGTCAGATTGGATTCATGGTCTGTAGTAAGGATAAGGATGCCAATGTCAAGGAGCCATTGCGATCTTGGTCCTCTGAGGAGGAGGCCAAGTTGAATCGATACTACAACTCTGCTATTCACAGGGCTTCGTTTGTTTTGCCAAACTGGGCTCACAATGCTTTGAACTAGTGTCGGGTCACGTGTTTTTTCCTCGTTATTTGTCTTCTCAGTATTGTATTATAAACAAAATAAATCCCTGAATATTGGGCATAGCAGCGATCATAGTTCTAGCTTTGCAATTGTAGTCCTAGTTTTGGAATTTTAGTCTTAGTTTTGGAACTTTAGCCCTTGCTTTAGAATTTTAGTCCTAGTTTTGGAACTATATTCCTAGTTCTCTAACAATTCTCCTGGTTACTGAACTGAAGTATAGTTCTAATAGCTCCTTTCCTGCAAAACTGAAAGAATTGGAATCAAGAAGAGAAAATGAGCCGCACAAGACCTCCCAGCGGCGGGAGTGGAAATTTTTGTCCACATCGGAATTTGATCTAATATCACCTCTATCTACTCCCTTTATATATAGACATATAACCACACACTACACACCTAAGAAATGTCAAACTTAGTTCTGCCCGGTGATCCACTGCCCTCCAGTACAGATATTCTGCATGGCCCCGGGATATACCAGGTGCCTCTAAGCTCCGCAGTACCAGTGAAGGCAGGTTACCTTTCAACAACGACCCCCAAAAACAAGACCCAAAGGCCAGTCACATATGTCGAAACAAACTCGAAACGGTATATCCCTGCTGCAAAAGACCAAGTTATAGGTGTTGTCACAGCGAGGAACAGCGAGGGCTACCGAGTCACTCTGCAGGATCACACGACTCCAGTACGACTGGATCAATTTGCATTCGAGAACGCATCCAAAAAAAACAAGCCTAATCTGGCTGTAGGAACCCTAGTTTATGCGAGGGTAAGTCATGCTGATAAAGATATCGAGGCAGAAATAGAATGCTTCGATGCCACTACTGGCAAGGCTGCCGGATTTGGCGAACTAAAGGAGGGATATGTGTTCGAAGTATCACTAGCATTTGCAAGACAGTTGTTGTTTGAGGGCCATCCAGTTCTGACGGCGATTGGAGAGCATACACCGTTTGAGATTGCGATTGGCATGAATGGAAAGGTCTGGGTGGATGCTCCAGATCGGCTCACGATATGGAGGATCAGCAGGTGTATTGAGCTTGCTCAACGTACGCCTCTCGATAAAATCAACAAGCTTGTAAATGAAATAATGTCGCAGTAATGTTCTGAAAGTTAAGGGTCGGATTCTTTCATTTTTATTTTTGTATTAATGTGTAGGAATCAACTTTTGATAAGGCCGCACGGGCGGTAGTGAGAAGTCTAATAAATAATATTAATCAATAGATGCGAAAATGAAACTACCACTGTAACCTATCTACCTCAATGGCCACCCATTGGATACAAGTCTCTATAAAAGCCATGATAATAATTAAAATATGCAATTTGCACTAACACTGTACCCTAAATCCCAATCACACTCCGTTGGCCACCCAGTCTCTGTAAAAGTCAACATCTGGGTCATGCTCTAACTCAGAATACACCCAAGATGACGACGAGGAGCTAGATTCCGGATCACTCACTCCATCCAAATTCAACTCTACGAGTTTGGAGTAGACTTCAGAATCCGGTTCCTTGATTTCCATCAACGATTCCAGCTGTTTATATTCCTCCTGCTCCTTTTCTAGCGCTGCATCACGTTCATTGAGCTCGACCCCTTCTTCCTCTTCCAAAATCACTTCTGGAGTGGGGCTGTAAGAAGAAGAGTACACTGCGGAAGCCCGTTTCATGGCATCTTTACGCACATCACTAACTTTATGCGCTCCATGAACCGAGCTATGGGAGTAGTAATCACTGTACTGGGTGTTTGAACGTGAATGCGAAGCAGACCTACGTCTCTGCTTCCGAGATTTGAACGGCCCATTGGTACTATCCTCGCCAGGAGAATAGCGCAAAGTCGAGTTCATATTATATGCAAAGGCCAACTGCAGTGAAGAGAGTGATCTGGGTTTGTAGTACTCGTTCCAGTAATTGTCAAAAAAGCCTCGATATGGAACCAACGGGGCCTCCTGTTCCGTCTCTGCACCCTGCTCCTCGACAACTCGTTCAATCTGTTTCTCGAGTCGATTTTTCAGCGTCTCTAGGTCATCTGGTATCCACCATTTGACATAGCTGCGGCGGAATTGGTTTCTTTTCAAGTGATTATGCAGATAATAGTCTGTAGGTAGATCCCACAGCATGGGCTGACCCTGTTCCCAAACATAGTTACCTAGAAACAAGTTGATAGCATCCTGTCGTTGAGAGTCGACAAAGGAGTTGTTATAGAACCGGCGAATGCTCTCGATCATGTCCCTAGAATGACTGGTCCATTGGTTGATCTTACGGTAAGTTTCCATAGTGTTCACCAAATGAGATCCACCATATTGCAGGGCCAGCGTATCGCCATGGTCATGAAACATCTCAGTGAGCAGATTTACTACATCACTGTCGTAATCCAAGTAATTCGGGTCATCAATAATTCTTAGGGCATGCAGCTGATGCCCTAAAGCCTTTTTACCTATTACAAACTGAGCTGCATTAGTTCGATCTAGGCAATCTATGCAATTGGTCCGACAGATCCCATCCTGGATCGTCATGCCACTTAGATTCTTCCCATTGTGAAATACACCTGTAGATTGCAGAGTTTGCTCTGCATAGCTTTCCAGAAAATCAATTACCTCCAGATTTCTAACCTTGGAAGCTCTACTCATGTCCCAGGAGGTGTAGTCCATCTGTTTCTCCTTGGGGAGAAATTGATTCAGGTAGTCGATGCACTGTTCAAACTCTTTGAGCAGTTTGGATTCTCGTGGGATTCTTTCTTTAGCTTTGATCAAGTTTAAAATCATCAGTGGCTGTCCATATCTGGCAAACATATCGTTGAAATGCAATGCTGCCGACGAAAAAAATGGGTCTACACAATTTATCTCTATCGGAGGCTTAGGACTCATATTACTCACATCCTGGGACCAGTAAAGCGGGATTGAGCCACGATGCTGAACATAAGACGAGTAACGCGGATTGTTGAAAAGCCCGTCTCTCGGGTCATGGAAGGAAGAGGTCAGCAAGTCTGTAACCACCTGCTCAGTTTCCACTTCGTTGGCCACGTTGCCCTGATCATTGACACCTCGTTTCAGGAAACGTGCTCCGGCGAAGTAATGTGATCTTCTGGCAATAATAGCTACTAGTATGCTTTTTCCACAGACAGAGATTTTTGCCTGGTCGATAAATCCGTGAATCACTGGCACACACCAGTCCATAGCATTTTCAAATTTGCTAATTATAGGATCTAGTAAGGCATTATTCCATACAAATCTCTCGTGGTAGTCATCGATTGTACCTTCAAATACTCCTAGAGCTTTTTCCTTCTCACGGGTCAAGTTGCGTTGTAGTGTGTGAGTTATGTCGTAGGTATAACTAAAGTAAAACGTCTTGGAAAGATCCAAATTTGACAGGATAGTCATGAACCTGGCTTCTTCACTACGTCTATCTGGTTTGCGATATACGCTACTGTGTGCGAGTGGTACCCATTCTGTTTTGTCGATATGGTAGACATAGTGGCCCCCTAACAGGGCCACTACGCTCCTCTTGGTTATCACACTCATGTAGTAACCGTCAGTGAACCGGATAAACCCTAGTATACCGCAGGCTGTGAGTCTTTTGGTTAACCCCCCTGAGGCTTTGTTATCTTTCTCGAGGGAGGATAAGACCTCCATGATCTCTTTTCTGTTGCACGGCATGATGTTTTCGTATACCCTCAGCTGCTCTTTTGCCACTGTAATGTCGAGCTCGAGCATTCTGAATCGTGTTTCTCGAGCATTGGAACCTACAATGTAGATTCTGTTTTTGGTTTCGTATATTGTGAACTTTACCAATAGAAAAGATCGCATTTGTGCGGTTTCAGGTTCAGGTTCTGCCATCTCAGGTTCCGGCAGATCTTTCAGATGGTCCCTGTTCAACGTGTCTGACATCGTGTAATCAGCCACATTTATTGGGATCTCTGTTTGAGATGCCAATAGTTCAGTCTCAGGGTCCATATTGGTGGTGTCTTGTCGTGGTGTGGAGTCTTGTCGTGGTGTGGGAGAGATTCCGGCGCGGCTCAGCTAGTCAATTTTTTTTTTTTTTTTACATCTGGATCCATTTTCCTACTTCACTATCGATCTCCATTTTCTTTGATTTTTGATCTCTGGATCCCAGAATATTGCCTGTATCGATGCGTTCCAAAAAAGAAATTGCCGACGAATCCATCCAGGGGACAAACGACTCCTCAATCGCATCTAAGAGATCCGTGGAAAGGCTCTACTCAAAGCCTGGGGATGTCGAATTTTTCAAACATTTCGTGCCAAAGCCGCAGAGGCGGTCTCCTGTTATCAACAGAGGCTACTGGACTCGGATGCATGCCATGAGTTTCAATATTGATAGATTTGCAGACACCCCGAGTGATAAGAAAAAGGTGGTTATCAACCTTGGGTGTGGGTTTGATCCGTATGCGTTTCAGTGTTTGGCCAAGAGAAGGGATTTGGTGTTTGTAGATGTTGACTACCCAGACTTAATGCAGAAAAAGGCAGATACGATTATGAATAACTCGGAGTTGAGGGAGATTCTTGGGAACATCCAATCAGTTGATGGGGGTGGATCTATCGAGAATGGGAAAACTTCATCTGCTACTGGTGCAAGTAGTATCAGCAGTAGCAGCACCAAAAACAGCCAAACTGGAAGCAGGAGTAAACCCAAGAAACCTAGCCATGATGTGCATCTCAGATCTGACAACTATTACGCAATCTCGTGCGACCTCAGAGACCTGAAAACATTTTCCTCAATATTGGACTCATTGTTTGCCCTGAGCGAAACTTCGTTCCTATTCACAGCAGAAGTCTCACTCACATACATGATTCAAAAATGCGCAGATGACTTGATCCAGTGGGCAGCAAGTCTCCCAGATGCACATTTCTCGCTGCTAGAGCAGATGATGCCAGGTGGTGAAGCACATCCATTTGCTAAACGGATGCTGAACCACTTCAAGTCCTATGGATCTCCGTTGAATTGCATTGAGGCATACCCGCGATTGGCTGATCAAGTGCGGAGATTTGAGTCGAGAGGATGGTCTGTCAACAGTGCCAAAGACCTGTACCGGTTTTGGAAGGAAGATGTGACAAAAGAACAGAAGCAATTCGTCGAATCTGTAGAGCAGTTCGACGAATGGGAAGAATTTATTCTGTTTGGCCAGCATTATTTCATCCTGCACGCAGTAAATTCTGGTGACAAGCTTTCTTTAGAAAACGAAGACTCTAGACATCAAAACAGTAACCTGAGAGCATCAGTAAGAATAGAAGACCCTGTCTCACGGGGGGAGAACAACAAGCAGCTGGAAGTCAAGCTAGCTGCTGGGAGTGAATTTCACGACAAGCTTGTTTCACATGGTGGTATGTACATGAGCCGTCGTAACGAGCTCGTGGATGTCTACAGCAACGATACGATATCAGCGGCCTCGGAGACCAGGCCACGAGTGTGCCATACGATAACTGAATTGACTACAGGCGAGCTGATGCTAGTTGGCGGTCGTGAGGGCCCTATTAAGCTACTGTCTGACTGTTGGATATACTCGTCTGACTCTAACAGCTGGAAACGAGTTGATGATCTCCCGCAGCCTCGGTATAGACATTGTGCGGCTGCGCTGCCCGACGGTAAGCTTCTAGTCTATGGCGGCAGCAGCTCTGGTGACAGCCCTTTCTTGATTTGGTCGCGTAGCTCCGGTTGGATCGAAGTAGATGCTGGTGGAATGTTGGAATGTCGATTTTCAGCCGCACTTGCCTGGTGCGGCTCGTGCGGCGTCATTGTGGGCGGTATGCGTGACCGGGACGTTTGTCGAGACGCATATAGAGTTGAGTTCAACGGTAGCAGTAATACTGTTTCAGTGTGTAAAATCCAGTCGGCTGATGCGCTTTTAGAGCGGTACAGCGCACAGGCCATTTTCAAAACTGACAGTACCGTGCTGATTTGTGGAGGTGTATCGGAGCACGAGCTGTTTGGCCATTCTTCTGCTCTTGTGGAGCTGAATACAGTCTCTGGTGAGGTTAAGCCGTACATAGTGGATACTCAGCCGCTGTGGTGCTCGTTTTCAATGAAGAGAGATCCTGTGACGAGGGCTATTACTACGTTTGGTGGTGGGGCGGCTTGTTATGGCTTTGGTTCTCACTGGGATGGTGTGGGCACGATCAGGGAGGAGTAGAAGAAGGTTGTGATAATGTGTGTGGCGATCAATTGAGTAAGAAACGTTTTGACTGTGGAGGAATAGAGATCCCTATCAGGTTGTATGCCTCAATTTATATGTGCGTAGTATAAATAGGTCCTACTTCCCAATTATCTGTGTGTAATATAAATACATTCTACTTACCAATTATAAGTGTGCAATATAAATATGCATTCTACTGCCCAATTATATGTGTGCAACATAAATACGTATTCCGCTTGGTAATTGTCTGCGTGCAATATAAATATGCATTCCACCTGCTAATCGTACGTATACAATACTCTACTCTTTTTTGTACATTAGATAGTCTATTTCATGCTCGCCAGCAGCTTCGCAACCGCCGGATCCAACCCTTCCAACTTGACATCACCAGAAGGCGCCTGCTTGGAGCCACCATTGGATTCCTCGCCATTCTCTGTCTTCTGCTTCTTAGGAGCCGGTGCATCACCACCGTCTTCGTCGTCTGAGCTTAGCGGCGAATATGCCGGTGCAGCGTTGTTCGAGTCCTCGTCTGGTGCATATTCAGGCACAAAAGACTTTTGTCCTTCCTCTTCTTCTTCTTCTTCTTCTTGTACTGCTGCTGATGGTGGCTCTCCTGGAGGCGTAAACGCCTCCATCTCTGGCGTACCAGTAGCCGCCGCGTCTTCTTCAGACACCAACATTTCGTCCACCTCCTTCTTGGTCTCGACAGCGTGGTCCTTCTTCGTCACAAGCTCAGCCAGCTGCTGCTCCTGACGAGCAAGCTTGGTTTCATTGGCCTCAACAAGTGGTCTCAGCAGCTCCAGCAGTCTCTTGCGGGCGTTAACAGACGACTCGTGGTGCGATAAGCACTTTTCCAGCTTGGACTGAACCTCGCCCAGCTGCTTCGAATAAGCCGCAGGCGCCGGAAGTGCATCACTATCAAACAGATCGTTATAGCTCTTCACTACGCTTTCAAAAGTCTTGTCCGCAGGCGACGAGTTCTCATCGATTTCGGTCTGAGCCGCACACACGTCCTTAAGGTCCTGAGGTACCCCCATGGAACCGAATCCAAATCCACGTGACTGAGATTGTGATGATCTAGAACTAGTGCTGGTACCACTACTACCGCCAGTTTCCACGCTGGCTATTTTAGAGTCGATCCCATCTAACGTTTTGGAATCAAATATGGACCTCTGACGCCACACCCCTACTACTCGTTTGATTTTCTCTCTTACTTCCTTGGGCACCTGACGATAAACCGAACCGATCGCGTCCACTATTACTCGAGCGTAAGCATTTACAAACTCGTCTTTTCTACGAGCGCGTGTCTGTTGGACCACCTCGTTAGTCAAATAAATAAGTGCCAACTTCTTGTTGGCAGGTGCTTTTGCCAGCTGGTTAGCCCAGATCTCTGCAGTCTTGTTGGCGTATCTCTTGTGGAACATGACCCATTGCGACACGTTGACAATTGACTCCTGAGTCTCGTTCAGTGTGCTGAGTTTGGATATTACTACGTCTTCGTTATATGACATTGTTAACGAATCTGTCTGGCTGATACGAACACTATCGTGGCACAAGTTTTATTTTTTTTTTTGTATGGGAGTGATTCTTTCTAGGAGGGTAACTTGATCTCGTGCGGCGGTGGGGAAGGGCGCGCGAATTTCCCACCTCCAAAAATCATCACTAAACTGTGTGCCAAAATAACAACACAACCTTAGTAACATCAACCATGTCCAAGTTCCCATCTCTAGAAGAAATCGACCAAGATCTGGTCACAGATGACTCCAAAGTAGAAAACAGCACCAACGACAACGGTGAAGAAAGCGACTTTCTGTCGCGTGAAAAGGCCGCTCTAGGCGACGACGCCCAGGAGTTTGACCAAGGCACAACGGCCGCTGACGCTGAGGTGTCAGGTTTTGAAGCATCTTTCCCGCCATTGGAGAACGAGGCTCCAGCTGAGTCGTCTCTGGGTCCAAACGGACTTATTTCCGAGCCTGCTGAGCCATATATGCCTGGCCAGCCAGCAGACACTCCGGTGAACGAGGTTAAGAAGCTTTCATTAGAGGATTCTGAACCAATCAAGTAAGTTGCCCCCATTCTGCCCTCATTTTATGACCATACGCAATATCTGCCCCTAATTTATGGCTACCTCTTCTCTACTCATACTTGACTATCCCGTGAGATCTACTCATGAATTGCACACACCTGCGATCTCTAATCATTCATGTACACATGGATACTTTATAGCTATGAAACACTAGCCACATTCACCAGGTCACCAAGGTTGGAACAGCGCTAACACATACTAGGGAATGGAAAGCACGACAAGAACTAGAAATCCAAGAACGAGACAAGCTGAGCGACCAAAAGCGAGAAGAAACCCGTGAAAACGCCAAGAAGGGAATTGACGACTTCTACGAGAACTACAACACAAAAAAGGACAAGTCCATCGAGCAAACCAGAGACGAAGAAAAGAAATTCATTGAAGAGCGAGACGGTGGCGCTGGAGTCGGTAGCACCTGGGAACGTATTGTCAAGCTGATTGACACCTCTGACAATGGTGCCAAGTCGAAATTCAGCGACAAATCGCGGTTCAAGGAGCTATTGATGTCCTTGAAATCCGATTCCAATGCTCCAGGCGCTGGCGGTTATTAGAAGGCAAACAAGAGAGAATATATAATCTTTATCTTTTTTTATTTAGTTGTGTTGTATGTGTAAATCGAAATATGAGACGATGATGTTGTATGTCCATGCCCTCCCTTCCGGTCCCAAATATCTCACCATCAGTTATATTTTTTTTTTCAGGAACTTGGAATAAAAGATCACCTCCACACGCATGAAGGTTTTTGTCACAACAGGTGCTATTGTGCCATTTAAAGAACTTATAGTAGCATGTCTAGATCCACAAGTGCTATCTACTCTCAGTAAGCTAGGATACGATGAGCTGGTGATCCAGTATGGCAAAGGGAAACAGGTGTACGACTCAGCTCTGCCTGGCACCACCCCGATTACAGTGTCTGGTTTTGATTTCTCCTCAGAAGTCCAGAATTTAGTCGATTCGAGTGATCTCGTAATATCCCATGCGGGAACAGGGTCTATAATGGATGCTGTGAGGTCTCATAAGCCATTGGTAGTAGTTGCCAACAAGTCTCTGATGGATAACCATCAAGCCGAGATTGCAGCACAGTTTTCACGATATGGATATTTACTGGTGACAACACCGGATAAAGAGTAAGTACTGGTCTCTAAAATTTCCAGCAGTATATATACTAACGAGGCGGTATCGCCACTTAGGAGTCTTATTGATACGCTTAATAGTGCGACGAGTTTTTCATTCAAAAAGATCCCCGCCGCTAATTCTAGAAAGGTAGCGGCGATTATTGATCAAGAGGCAGGTGTTGAGCCAAATTAGTCCTGGTAGTTTTCAAGTGGAAGTGGCCTAGTTAATGAGTCTGCTTATAGATTAATGAAAAAGTGAACACTAACGATATGCACTGAAGGCGATATAAACGCTGGAGTGAACGAGAGAAATACGACAAATGAAATTCTGTGGAAGTCACAGGAAGCCATTCTATACTGTCAAATGGTGAACTGACAATATTTCCGGGAAATATTTCACACCTAATCAATAAATTGAGTATCTAATACTTCTCTTGAGCCGCAGAGTGCGGCTCACTGAAAAAAAAAAACCTACATCTAAGAATAACTGTTAGGCCCTAAACATCACTATGGTCCTTGCCCCCAATCTTGCTATTAACAAGCATTGCAAAATGCCCCCCAACAACCGGCCGTGCAATAAATGTGCCATCTGGATAAGACCCATCTAACGTCTCATACCAATCGGTAAACGCCTTGTCGGTAGGAGTGTCCTGCAAAAACCGAGCCAGTGTGTTCACCAGGTCAGTTCTCAAGTCAGAATTCACATATGCCGCCATCCACATTTCCCAATCGGACTTGGTGTATGTATGTCGAGAGTCCAAAGGCACACCATATTTGTTCATTCGTGCCTTCAGAGTTTCTGAATATCTCTTAGCATCCTTAAGTAGCTCACCATCGGCTATGTTGAGATCAAATGCATAAGACGGCCATACGTTGTATAGAATCCCCCACGAGTCAGGATCATTATAGCTCAACAGTGTGTACTCCTCTCCATCATCATTTTTCACCACAGCGTTGTCCTTCCAAACCTTGTAGTAGTCGGTTGCCAATTGAGTGAAATTCTTAGAGTCATCATCTTCCCCGACAATCTCAGCGATCTTGCTCATGGCCTGGATCCCGACAAGGCCCTTCATGGCTAAGTTGGTTTGGTTCTCAAGCTTGCCAGCAAAGTCATCAGTGGAGAGCTGATTATCTGGGTAACGGGAATATTGCAACAAGTAATTATTGTACTTCTTCAACAAGTCGTAATGGTCTTTCAAGTATTTGGTGTCCTGAGAAACCTCATGATAGGCCAATGCCATGATGATTGCATTGCCAGACTCCTCCAAAGGCATAGAGTCCCCATATCCTTGGCCAGTGGCATTTGGGAAGTGCCCTCCAATATCGTGCATACAGTAGTCTTCAGCAAACAACTTATCCTCTTGCAATTGGAACATTGGGTCTAAAGTCCATCGCAGCATGTCAATGTTTGTGTAAGCCCAGAATGGGAATGCTGGGAAAATGACATCCACAGTGTTCATGTTACCGTTGGAGCTGATTTCCTTCTGCATAGCATATGGCAGCCCGTTATCCGTAACCGATTCTGGTCGTTCAACCAGCAAGTATGCACCCATTATCTGTCGGGTAGACAATGCCACAATGGCATAATACGAGTCCTGTTCGTTGCTACCAGGGTTCTTCAGATCACTTGATTCGCCACCGTAGTAAGTAGTGACATCCTTTCTCAATTGAGCTTCAAATTTATCAGCAGTGCCCACGGCATTCTCAAAGTCATTGTAATGGAATTTGATCAGGTTATCGGCGTCCTTATAGCACTTCTTCCACCAGGGAGCAAGCTTTTTGACACCTTCAGTTGTGTTGTACTGAACACCTGGGTCCTGGAGAGTCCCAATGGTATACAGGACGCTCTTGGCTTGGTCATCCTTTTTGATCTTACCAAGGTCGTGGGCATAAGCAACAACCGGCTCTTCTTCATCGTACCCTCGGAAATCTTTGTTGAGCTTGCCACTCAACTTTTGTTTCTCCCTAAATTGAGCCCTAGAGGCATCAGATGAGGAACCACCCTGATAAGAGAGTTTATGTGCGTCTCCTTTGGCAGAATTGAAGGTGACATCACCGTACAAAGCAGTGTCAGCTGATTCACCGAATTCGATTTCATTCTTCAAGTGAATCTTGAAGCTGTCTACACCCTGGTTGCCCTTACCTTCGCTATAATCCCATTCTAGCGTAGCTGAACCATCGTCGGTGTTCCAAGCACCATTAACATCTGAGTACAATTGGACTCTGTGGTCCTTGCCGTCGTTACTCACAGCGCTTACCTGTAGATAAGATAATGGGATTGACGTGCGGCAGATGTCATTCGGGTCAGTTGGAGACAAAAAGCTTGCCTTGATGTCCACTCCATGGCAGTCGAAAGTGAAATTGGAGTACTGAGAGTCCCATTCAACTGACTTGGGTTCGGCAAGATCGTCATCACCACCAGCTCCATGGCCCATATAGACGCAGGTGTTTCCATCCACCGCAGCTATACCGGACCACCCAATGTCACGACCGGTCCATATCATAATACCATTTTCATTTAGAGTTTGGTCTTCTCGGGTACTGGTCCAAATGTTCGAGTAAGGAGCCCGGACGGCAATTGGAAGTGCAGGTGGTCGAAGAGGAGTATATGATACTTCTGCCAGTGCTTCGGAGGCGAGGTAAAACAAGACCGCAGTTGGTAGTAGCATTCTACAGTTTTGAAATGTGAATTGAAACTGGAATTATATTGGAAAATTGATAAGTGTGCATTTCTCCTCTATTTATACCTTTTTATTTCTTCTCTTTTTTGCTCTAGTGGGTATCTCCAATGGCTTGGATTTAGGCAATTATTAGACAGCGACGTAACCATGCACTCTATCCGACACCTTACCGTCATAACTAATTTACAAAATCCGTCGGCTACACATCTGGAAGCAATTTCTTACTTTATAGGGCAGGAGAAAGGAAGATCTTCCATCAGCAATCGTTAAGTCGCTTTACATATACCACTCATGCGACGCCTCATATGGCGGGTCCAGTTGACACAGTAATTCTGATTCACGGCGCTTTCAGTACGCAAATGTGCTCACACGAATTTCAATGATCTTGAAGCTATCTTCTTCAGTGCAACAAATTGTTACTCAAACTATACTACGCTAAAACTAACAAATACACTCCCTAGGAGTAGTATTGATGATCCCGCATTACAGACGTACAATGGAAATTGGTAACATAGGCTTATCCCGTGTATACAATTATTTCTTCCTCTTGATACCATCAGATATGAATGCAGTTTAACTGTACGATGACAACTAATGGCTCTTTTTTTCTCTCAAAGGAACTAGTTCGAGTGTAGATCCTGATCCCCCCGCACTGTATTCTCCGCACCGCATGCCATTTCTTCCGCTGTGCCTGATGTCTCGGCCCAGTAAAGTGGGGTGAATCTCATGTATTCTAACTGGGATGCCATGCATAGGATTATTCTAGCAGAATATGTACCTGTTTTCCAATTCTCACTCATATTTTACTTTACAGACAGTATACAAAGCTGCGGGTTTACGAGAGAAATTTTACCTAATTTAGTTACTAACAGAACTGCGCGATAACAGTCCTGATGCTGCGTTTGCCAAGCTCTCATAGAGGTCTCTCAGTTGCCACAAACTCATCGGAAATTGTATAGGTAGTTTCATTTTGATTCCAATATCAGCAACCAACTGGTAACATGGATTCTGTGTTGGTTTTACTCCTCCCGTAAGGAGTCACAACCAGGTATTATAAACTATGTATTTCACCAATCCAAGAAGTGATTACTTGTTCAATTCTACACCTTCATCCTTCAATACAGTATCAGTAAAATCTCCCGTCTTGACCCAATTGAGGCACTTTCTCATACCCGCTCCAGAAACAGCAGTAGGTGCTCTCTCCATCAGTGTCATTATCACACTGAAACTGACTGCGAACAATGCTACATCTCCGTGCTTCCAAGATTTGACTTTACCTTTCTTCTCCAAAACGCTCCACCAAGAAGTGATGGCCATTCGTGCGACATACATGTATCGAGCCCTGGAGTGCATATCCAATAGAGCCCATAACCCAGCAACAGCACCAATCAATTTATACCGATACAACGGTAAGACGTTCCGTCCCAGAACCGATTGGCTGAAATTAATGCCGCCCCAACAGGTGGCAGCTGACATAACCAAGAACAAACTTGTTCGGATAGTCTTGCCAATAGCTGGGTAAAGAACCTTGACGTCTCGCCTTGACATTAATCCTGCGATCACGTACAGAGCCAAAACGTATCTAGAAGCAGATGCAAACTTTCTCATTACCAGATTGCCAAATGCTGATAACTCGGAAGGTTGACCAGGATGGGTAACAGCACTTGTCAGTGTGCTGATGGCTGGATGGGCAGTGGCAATGACAGGCTCAACCACAGACAATTTGACATCCAATTTCTCGAGAGAGTTTGGGTATAGCACTGGCGATGAGAATTTTGGATAATGCAAGATCGAAATGTCTGCAATAGACTCGACGATTTGATCTGCGGAGGGCCAGTTAACTGCCCCCACCGGAGCGGTTGGAATGTATCCTTCCGAGAATCTCATCATAAGACGTTTAAAGGTCGATGGACAACATTCTGGATGGAAGATGAATGTATGGAATAACTGTGCCATTGAAATAGGGAACAGAGCCCATGACCCTAGCCACTGGGGCTTGAAGTTGAGATATCCCAGATCCTCGGCATGGTTGTAAACAAACTCAGCGGCTTTGGATGCCACATACAGTCCGACTGCTGATCTTCCAGCTTGTTTGGGGAAAAGGGTAAATGCAGTACCTGCGATGAGTCCGCTCAAAACTGGAACTCCAGAGCCTAGTTTGGAATTTTCATGCCGCAGACTGTTCTTGACTCTAGTCAAAATGAGAAAAGCCAATCTATAGATACCAGAGATGGCAGTTATTGATGTACCAATTTGTTTTGCTGGGATACCTAGTGGCTGTTTAGCAGGGGTGACCCTTCCTATTTGGTTGATAGCAGCTAGAACCGCCCATACTTTGAGAAATAACCTTACATGTTGGCGGACGTATTTCTGACCACGGCAGGTGGACGCCTGTACTCTTTCAGGTTTTGGAAGCCGAGCTCTGAGACGCTCATTGACGCGTTCTAGGAGCTTTGAGTACTCTTTGTCGCTGATTAGGTACTGAATCGCGTAAGTACTCATGTTTTGTGATTGTTTACTTACGGGAGTTAAAGTGGAATGAAAGGAAGGAAGAAGGAAAGAAAACAAATTAGTGAAAGCGGAGAAATTATATAGGAGAATTGCTGCTCTGTGTGTGGAGACGTTTTTGGCGGAAGCCGAGGTGGTAGAACGGTTTTCTCGGAGAAGACGGAGAAGCGATGGGATGTGTAAGCGCTATACTAAGGCATTAGGTCAGGATCTTTCCCTGCTATATTGCGCCAGAGAAACCGCGTTAAATATGAAATCAGGGCCAAAATAAACCAAACAATAAATGCGTACTAATGCATTGTAAGCGCTATATTAACAGTAAAAGTGATAAGAGGAGCTGTCGAAAAGACCCCGTATAAAATGTATAGGTTAGTGAAAAAGTATTAGATTCCCAAGTTTTTCGCAGTCAGAATGGGGAAGAGGGTAATAGTACAAAAGTAGATCTTGTACCTAAGAGGGGATTCTCAGAGAGTTTGTTATTTTCAAGAGGAAACTGCCCTCTATTTATACTTTTTCAAATCATCATGATTTTCCAAATTTGGATTGTCACAAAGCATAAGTGATGGGGCTGCTGTTGCTGTGGAGACCATTCCGTCTACAGGCCGGCTCGTCAATAGTGCGTTTAAAACCCCCAGCAGTATGGCATTCTCTGTCCGCTTCTTGATGGATTCAGCCTACTGATACTGATGTTTATCCGAGTTATACTGTATTAACGTCTAATCCCGGAAGAACTACTATCAGTAATGGGAACTTTTTTTACCTTGGTTACATAATCACTTCATACACGGCTTACTTTATAAATTCGCTTAATCCCCCCAAAATTTCCCAATGTTTCGACCACTAAGAAGCACTGTAATTCCCGCGCGGGCTCAAAAAAATACCCAGTAAATTTGCCTTCTATCATCTTTTGTAATTATTCATTACAAATCTCGTCTCAAGATCTAATAACATAATCGTCAAACATGCTACAAATACTATATAGGCAGTGTCTGCGAACAGCAGTCAAGTCCTCTTACACATCTAAAGCAGCATTACTATCACTTTCACCAGCATTCCAAGCATCACCAGTAGCCAAACTACAGCCTTTTGCATTTCGTTCTCTTGTAACCTCTCCCACTCTTGGGCCAAATGCCCCAGATATGCATACTAAACTGACAAATCCTTTCAAAGATGATAAGGGAAACGTTTTACGAATCAAGCTGTCTGAGAGAGCAGCTGAAAAGTTGAATTCTGTAAAAGTACAGGACTCGAACCCGAATTTAGTGCTCCGAGTAGCGGTAGAAAGTGGAGGGTGTCATGGCTTCCAATATCTCATGTCGCTGAAAGACAAAAGCACTATTAACAACGAGGAAGATTCGGTATTCGAGAGGGACGGAGCGCAGGTAGTCATCGATCAGTCGTCATTGGAAGTTCTACAGCAATCGACTATAGACTATACCACAGAGCTGATTGGTAGCCAATTCCGAGTAGTAGACAGTCCATTCACTTCATCCAGTTGTGGATGTGGTCAAAGTTTTTCTTTTGACCCCTCCAAGTAAGCAAAGTTAGTGTCAGCTCCCGAGTGGGATCAAATGTTAGTGTCAAGGAACTTGTGGATCAGGGTCTAGTGCCAAATTAAGCAGAGTTCATGAATTACCCAGGCACTGGGGTAATAATAGTTAGTTCTTCCTGCCACTAACGGAAGTAATAAATAGTTGTTTTTTCTCTCACAGAATGGATGTATAGATAGTTCAAAATATCAACCCCACCCTTGTAATCACATTCAAGTTGGGCAGCTCATCATTGCTCAAGTAGTCCACGTAGAATGGAATCTCTCTACTCATTTTCGCCTCTAAGCAAAAAGAGACCGGCTGTAACTAGGAGCCTTTATTCCCTTTCCCTTTCCCTTTCCCTTTCTGAGCCGTCAATAACAATCTGGCTATCATATCCCACATCTCCGCAGAGTCCATGGAGGACTTGAAAATCTTAAGCTTTCCTGCGTTAGTCATTATAAAGCCACCGCAATTTACCCTAGTCAGCTTGAGTTGACTAAAATCTATAGCAGTATGGGTTCTCAGGTGGTTATACAATGGTTCCAGTACATCATCTGTATTTCTGTGGTAGTAGATAGATATGTCCTCGCCGCGAACTGCTACGGTAATCTTGCTCAAATCCTGTGATGAAGATTCTGCTGATGAAGGGGTAGTAAAGATGAGCTCCGAATCAATTATTATATGTCGGCTTTCGGAAGCAGCCTTCCTCATGTAGGTATTGTATTCAGATCTGAGTAGTTCTGAGGGGAATGCAAATGGCTTGATAATAGAATCAAATCTGGTGTGAATCCAATTGGTACAAGCGGCCAGAACAGTGGGAGCACAATTGGCAAGTATCATGCAACCTGTATCCCATGCAAGTAGGCAAATCCTATAAAGTGCCTCGCGGCACTCTATGTAGATGAAACTGAATTCGATTGAATTTTGGTTGAACACCCGGGATTCACACTTCCACTGTAGCTCTTTGAACTCAACGTCGCTGGGAAGATTGTTCTCTAAAGCTCGTGACAGCTGTTTCTCGTACTCCTGTGTGTTCAGACTTGAGTATCCAAACAATTTTGTAGATTTGAAGCACGACAGAGCTGCATTGAAAAAGAAGTCCTCATTGTCGTCCATTGTCGTCCCATTTGTGTTATTCAGAGTGAGAGAGTGCTTTACGCGTTTTTCGTGAGGCTTTTTTTTTTTTTTTTGGTGCGGTACGGTTATCGGAGAAGTGGTGTGTGGTTGGGACGGAGATCGGAAAAAAAATTTGGAAAATGACTCTTGACAAGCCGTTCGTGTAATATAAAACCATCACGATGTCCATTGTATCAACAGACTTACAGGGCAAGCTGCCAAAAATTGCCCAAGGAAAGGTGAGAGATCTTTATGAGGTAGACTCAGAGACGCTACTCTTTGTCGCAACGGATCGAATCTCCGCCTACGATGTCACCATGACCAACGGCATTCCAAACAAAGGTAAGATCCTTACTGAAATGTCCAAATTCTGGTTTGAACACCTGAAAAAGATCACCAAGAATCATTTGATCACAGAGAAGTCTCTGTTTGAAGCTCTTCCAGAGGCCATTGGCTCTGACCAGGCTTTGAAATCGCAACTGGAGGGTCGAAGCTTACTGGTTCACAAGTACAAAATTCTACCACTTGAGGTTATTGTAAGAGGATATATTACTGGAAGCGCTTGGAGTGAATACCAGAAGTCTGGCACAGTCCATGGCCTCAAAGTGCGAGAGGGCTTGAAGGAGAGCGAACCGTTTGACGAACCACTATACACACCTAGCACTAAGGCCGAAGCTGGTGAACATGATGAGAATATCCACCCAGACCAGGCTGCTGAGATTGTTGGGGCTGAACTAGCTCCAAAAATTGAAAAGCTTGCTTTGGAACTGTACAAATCAGCCCGAGACTATGCATTGACTCGTGGGATCATTATTGCTGACACCAAATTTGAATTTGGTATCGACAAGGACAACAATTTGGTGCTTGTTGATGAGGTTCTGACCCCGGACTCCTCGCGGTTCTGGAATAAAGAGACTTATCAGGTTGGCAAGTCTCAGGACTCGTATGACAAGCAGTACTTGCGGAATTGGCTGACCGAGAACAAGCTCAAGGGCGTTGAAGGTACTGCCATGCCTGATGAGATTGCTCTGGAGACCAAGAAGAAGTATGTCCAGGCGTATGAGCAGCTGACAGGTGAGAAATGGAGTGATTAGGCTGTTGTAGAGATTTAACTATGTGGGATTGCGTATTGATGTAGTTTTGACGTAGCAATTGAGTTGACACAGTGAGAGAATAAGATCGGGGAGTCGTCAAGTGGGCCCCTAGGTGATTTCTTGATGACTAGATACTATATTGTAGTACTGGGTGACCATGGAGCAATCTGTTGACTGATTCGAGGCTCGACGCATCCAGCATCCAGCTGAAGTTTGTAGACACACACTTACACACACATATATATATATATATATATATATACATGCACGACAGATAGTTTAAATAAAATAAAAGATATTTAACGAAAGAAAGGTTTACAAAGGTACACATAGAAGCATATACACAACATAAAGAGCGCACATAGAAACATATACACAAGCTACAGTTTTAATCTGTTCCTCTCTCCAAGCTGAGCCATCAGTAGGAAGACCGATTATTCAACTCGACCCGCCTCTCCCACCGCCTCAGAAACGGTGACGGCATGTCGTCGCCATATATCTGCTCATCCCAAGTCCCCAAATTTCCCTCCTTATCGTGCTGTAATTGAGCAGTAGTTGCTCGACCAAATGCACCAGGAGTGGCACTAGGGGATGCAGCCGCACCACCGCCAGCCTTAATTCCCATGATTCTTGCCTTGGCCACAGCAGCACCCAAACCAGTGCCAGAAGAGTGAACAATATTATAATGTGGAGCAGCCCGCTGGGGCGTCTCCGAGGTTAATGCAGAGTACTGTTTACTGTTATTACCATCCTTCTTTGTGGTCTGCCAGTTGGAGGTGTAGTTGGAGGAAGCCGCACTAGTGGCACTGGTCTCACTAGATGCAGAGGAGCCCGAGGCCGATCGTGAGTATGACGACAAGGGCGATGCAGGAATGTTGTGGTTGTGTGCTAGCTCGTCGAAGGGCAATTGCCTGGCTGCCTTCAGCGGTGAGATGATGTTGTCCTTGATTGATCGTGGGCCTCGCACGTTTCTAGCAGCTGTGCCAGGAGTAACAGACCCCATTGTGGTGTCAGACGGTGAGGTAGGGACCACTCGAGGTTGTAGATGGTGATTAGTGCTGTTAGTGTTGTTGCTATTTTGATCCTGTCTTAACAGCTCAAGTCGATGTTCAACTTCCTTGTCGATCAGCTGGCTCAGATTGTTCTCCAACCCGGCATAGATCTCTTGCTCAATGCTCTGCCTCTGCAAGTCGAATTCTTTGGCCATTTGGTGCTCTCGCTCCATAAGAATCTGCTCTCTTCTGAACAGCTCTTCTTCTGCAAGCCCCAGCTGGTGACTCCACTCTCTCAGCTCCCTTTCTCTTCGGCACAGCTTGATAACATCCAGTTTCAGTAACGTGTCGGTAGTGGGCCTCTGGATGGGGTTTACGTTGATACAGGCCGCAATGGTTTTGTTCAAAGTGGTGGAGTACCCCTCTGGCAATGCAGGATATGTACCCTCTCGGATCTTTTGGGATAACGATAGATGGCTCTTGGCTTGGAATGGCGGGTGCAAAGTGCAAAGTTCATAAATAACACATCCGAGCGACCAGATGTCGCTCTGTGGTGTGTACGGTTGGTCCATCAGAACCTCTGGGCTCATATAGTAAGGTGTCCCGACATAGGTGTTGGCCATGAGATGGTCTTGGTCGAGCATTTTTGCCAGCCCAAAGTCGCCCAGTTTGACATTGTTTTCGGCATCGAGAAACACATTATCGGGCTTGATATCTCTATGCAGGATTACAGTGGAAGGGTACACAGGAGGAGTCTCGCTTTCCAGGCAGAACAAATCGCCGGTCGATGGAGGGTCTGTGTTGAAATGGCATCTGTATAGAGCGAGAATCAGCTGGGTAAAGATGCTCCATACGATGTTTTCTGGCACGTATTCGTTAGATTCCCGGCACTGCCGGATTAGCCCAGCTAGATCTCCACCACCGCAGTATTCCATGTACAGATGGACCTGATGGGAAGAGGAGAGATGCTGACGGTCAAAGTACTGTACAATGTTTGGATGCTTTAGCCCCTTGAGGATGCGGAATTCGGCCAGCAATTGGTCTTTTTCTTTGCTGTTCATGGTTTTGTAGGAGATTTCTTTGCGGACGAGGATCTGGCCATTGGATTTCCGTTTTACCTTGCGGATTTGGCCAAACGATCCTCTTCCAATGAGTTCCAGCTCTTCGAATTCGTCGTTCATGCCTCGGGGTTTAAACTAGTAGTTGATATAACAGCAGTTAATCGAGTTCTTTTTATCTGGCTATACTGGATGAATGGATGAATGGATGAATAAATAAGAAAGAAGAAAAAAAAATAATAGTAAAAACGGTGAGAGTACAGTAGAGAAGAAGAGATTATGCGAGTTGTAACACACAGGTTAGATACACAAGCATCAACTTTCTCCTAAATCTCAGAAAAACATTCTGGTACTATTGTTTGTTTATATTTAGCTAAACGCGGCCGCGACGACCGCCGCGCTGGGTCACTCGGGGACAACCGTGAGCCGCACGTCGATCGTGGAATTGTTTTTACTATCGAGTGGAGAATAGGAGACGATGGGCCATTAAGTAGCTATTGATGCTTTTATATATATATATATATTATTACTTTCTGATATGTCAGGGATTTTCGATCAGTAGTGTGTGGACACTGGGCTTGTTCGCTCTGCTATACCTGATATATACATATATGCTTTTGGGGATAATAGAGAAAAGGGCCCAATATAGTGATATTTGTACCTCATCCACTATCATTATCAAACATATCCGGATGAGATCGAGCAAATCAAGATCACCAAATATCGTACTTCGCTGTTATATAAAACTTGTTAGTACTGCCTTTCGTTACTGTATGTTAGCCCTTCGGACGAGACCTCTTTGAGGATCCTCTCCCGGTAGGCCGGCGTCCCGAGACTTGTTCCAACCTACTGCTGCAAAAAAACAGCACACATTCTCAAAAGAACACCCAGAATAGTACCACCATCACCACAGCACCATGTCTTTCAACAAGTTTATGAAGGATAGCAAAACCAAGTTTGGTGAAGTGTCCTCTAAGGCCAAGGAGTCCAAGCAGAGTGGTAGCTGGAAAACTGGGATGCTGGCCAAAACCCCCGGTGGCAAGGAGAAGGGTATGTTTTAAAATCCAAAGATGCATTCTGTTGCGATTGGGATTGAGAGTTCGTTCTTTTTTCTCGTGATGGGTCTACATACACGTTAGACGAGTAACCTGGCACTCGACAGGCTCTGCTTGGCCCCCCACCGTACTAGCGATACTAACATACCGATTATAGAGGAGAATAATGTCACTGCTCGACCTTTACAGGCATTAAAAGACCCCAAATCGTTCCCAGCTCCTCCAAGGCATAGAGAGGCTCACGGAATGCCAGAAGGATCTGCGGCTGCTCCTGCTCCTGTTCAGCCAGTTCCGCAGGCTGCCCAGGTGAACCAGTTTCAGAACCCAGTCCAGTACGACCAGTATGGTCGCCCAATCCAATATGACCAATACGGGCAGCCTATTCAGTACGACCAGTATGGCAATCCACTAGCTGTAGCCCAGACTCCACCGGCTGCTGCTGTACCCCCGGCTCAGGCTCCACCACCAGTGGCCCAGCCACAGCAGAGCCGGCCAGTTCCAGCTCCTCCAGTAGCTCAGCCTCCAGCTCCAGTTCCAGCTGCTCCAGTAGCACAACCTCCGGCTCCAGTTCCAGCTGCTCCAGTAGCTCAACAGCCAGTTCCAGTAGCTCAACAGCCAGTTCCAGTAGCTCAACAGCCAGTTCCAGTAGCTCAACAGCCAGTTCCAGTAGCTCAACCCCCGAGCCTCCCCCAACGCCAGGAGCCAGAACCAGAAGAACAAGAACGCCCCAAAGCTCCGCTTCCAGATCCTTCGTCCTTCCCACCTCCACCACTCATGGGAAATGCTGCTGGCCAGGCTTTCAGTGGAAGAACTCCCGTCAACACTCCTCCTACCAAGACGAGCCCAGCTCCACCGACTCCAGCTCGGTCGAATCTGCCAGACCCGTCGTCTTTTCCTCCTCCTCCAGCAGCTGTAAGCACTACTGCCAAACCGGCCACTCCTGCTCGACCAGTGGCTCTGCCTCCCCGGCTCAACACGGGGTCTCCTCCACCGCCGCCTGCGGCTCAAGCGGCTCCTGCGGCTCAAGCTCCAGCCGCACCTCAGCCAGTATCAAGACCAGTACCACCACCTCCTGCTCCTAGATCGAGAGGGGCTCAACCTGCTAGTAGTGAGGAATCAGCCTCTCCGGCAGTACCACCTCCATCCTATGAGGCAGCAACCACCCCAGAGCCTCCAACGCGTGAACTGAACCAGGTATCACTGAACCAAGTTTCAGCTGCTTCTTCTCCTTCGCCTCCTCCAGCTCCTGCTCGAGCTCAGCAGCCAAACTTTGCAGCAGAGATCGCAAACCTGAGATCTGCTGGCTCCAACAGCAACACTTCTTCGGCTGCTCCCAAGTCGAATCCTGCAGCTGGCAAGAAGAAGCCACCTCCAGTTCCCCCAAAAAAGAAGCCCGGGTTGGCTTCTAAGCCTGCATCATTATCACCGGCATCACCACAATCTGCCCCTACAGCACCTCCAGCACCTCCAGCACCTCCAGCACCTCCAGCACCTCCAGCACCTCCATCTCGGTCTGCTTCTAGCACTTCAGTTGGTACCAACGTAGTAGAACCAGCAGCAGCTACCAGGACTAGCCCAGAGCCCCCTGCTATCAATTTTTCCACAAAGCCCGTCTTGCCCTCTTCTGGTATTGGCCAACAAGCACCGCCAGCCCAACCACCGCGTCCAGAACCTGCATCTGTAGATGGAGCATCGAAATCGTTTGATCTCCAATTGCCGACCTTGTGGTTCAGTCAACCATTGAACATGCTCCAACTGCCTCCAGATTTGCAGGGCTACAATCATACAATGAGTGCCTCATATAGAGGAGACACTAGCAGCTTGTATTTTGCCTTGCGAGTGCCGGAAGATCTGAGCATAATCAAATTTGCCATGACCTGGAACAAGCATGACCCTCTCAACACAGTTGATGTCAAGCGAACTAACGTGCCACCTCCACCAGAGCTGTCTGGCCAGGAACTGTACCAGGCACACGAGCAATTTGGCGATTCTGTCGCTAGATGGGCAGAGTCTAAAATGGGAACCAAGGTCGGTGACGGTGAGTGCTGGACATTAGCCAAACAGGCCATCGATGGGGGTTCCAATGGCTCGGCAATGCCCAGCCAGAGCTATACGCATGGAGCGCTCATATACCAAAACAGTAACGGAACAGCTGTAGTGTACAAAGACCATCTCCGAAGAGGAGACATAATCCAGTATAAATCGGTAGAATTCGACCTGCCAGGTGGAGGCAAGTCCTTCGCAGGGCGCCCGGACCACACTTCTGTCATCACTGCCAATAAGGATAATGCTACTTGTGTCGACATTGTACACCAGAATGTTGGCGGTGTCAAGCAGGTGCAGACTGCGACGCAGGACTTTGGAACTATGACCAAAGGTGAGATCAAGGTGTTTCGGCCGGTGTGGAAGGCGTGGGCTGGAGAATTGACACCAGAGTAGAAAAAAAGACATGTGCCTCCATCACTCCATTGTAGTACGTCCATTGTAGTACGTAAAGAATACTTACGGCTTTAAATATGAATAAGCTGTTATATTTACGTCCGGTTCATGGCTCTATGTAGGAATAAGCATTTGTGGGTTCTAGCTTCCGGGCTTATTCAGGAGAGTTTTTGAACTCTTGGGTCTGAAGGTCTACTTTTTCTTGTATTACATGTGTAACAAATAAAAAAAAAAAAAAAAGCACAATTCTTATCTGAAAGCTTCCTTGATAT
>JAJLUM010000136.1:0-29771 GCA_030564265.1 Blastobotrys attinorum
ACAGTGAGATCAAAGCTTTAGTCGGGAGGTTGCCATGGCAACGTCCGCGCGCTCGTGTATCTACAGCCAAAAAATAATTCCACAAAAAACGCGCTCAGTTCTTTTTACGCAGCTGTAAACAAAAAAAAAACAGGGGCTCAATGTTTTCACCACTCATTTTCTGACTCTCCTTTTTTTTTTTTTTTTTTTTTTTTTTTTTATTCCCTGTCTTTCAATCATTCGACATATTTTCAATACGACAGTCCACCTATAAAAACAATGAGAGAAATTGTAGGTTCGATTCATGAAGAATTTCCCCCCTCATGGTGAACACAACCGAATAAACTAACAATATTATAGATTCATTTGTCGGCTGGTCAGTGTGGTAACCAAATCGTATGTTTTAACACTCTCTACCCGTCTCTTTAACTTTGAAAAAATTACTAACATCTTTGTCTCTTTTTTTAACTCTAGGGTGCTGCTTTTTGGTATGATGATACATTTCTTGTACTATTTCAATTTCAGCTCTAACTTAAACATCTCAAAAACAGGCAAACCATTAGTGAAGAACATGGCATTGATGGTGAAGGAAAGTATGTTACTTCTCTTTTTATTTAACCGTCTAAGAGAAAAGCAAAACTAACGCGTAAATATCCAGTTTTGCCGGTGAAAGCGACATGCAATCAGAACGACTGAATGTCTACTACACTGAAGCCGCTCGTGAAAAATGGGTCCCTCGAGCCATCATGGTCGACTTAGAACCAGGTGTAATGGATGCAGTTAGAAGTGGTCCTTATGGTCACCTTTTCAGACCAGACAATTTTGTCTTTGGACAAGCCGGTGCAGGTAACAACTGGGCCAAGGGCCATTATACTGAAGGTGCTGAACTAGTCGATTCCGTCATGGATGTCGTCCGACGTGAAGCCGAAAACTGTGACTCCCTTCAAGGCTTCCAAGTAGCCCACTCTCTAGGTGGTGGTACTGGCTCCGGTATGGGAACTCTACTAATCTCTCGAATCAGAGAAGAATACTCTGATCGAATGATGGCCACTTTCTCTGTCGTGCCATCTCCAAAAGTTTCCGACACCGTTGTAGAACCATATAATGCCACTTTATCCATCAATCAGCTAGTCGACCATGCCGACGAAACTTTCTGTATTGATAACGAAGCATTGTATGAAATTTGTCAACGAACCTTGAAGTTGCCACAACCAACTCACAGCGACTTGAACTATCTGGTTTCTGCTGTAATGTCAGGTGTCACCACCTGTCTTCGATACCCTGGCCAGCTCAACTCTGATTTAAGAAAGCTGGCCGTCAACATGGTTCCATTCCCACGATTGCACTTTTTCACCGTAGGATTTGCTCCATTGAACGCAATTGCCTCTAATTCTTTCCGATCCTTGTCTGTGCCAGAATTGACCCAGCAACTGTTTGATCCAAAGAACATGATGGCCGCGTCTGATCCTCGACACGGTCGATATTTGACCGTTGCAAACTTTTTCCGAGGTAAGATCTCTACCAAGGAAGTTGAAGACCACATTTCTGCTATCCAAAACCGAGATTCCGAGTATTTCGTTGAATGGATTCCAAACAATGTCCAAACCGCTATTTGCTCTATGCCTCCAAAGGGTCTCAAGATGTCTGCTACTTTTGTCGCCAATTCTACTTCCATTCAAGAATTGTTCAAGCGTGTTGCTGACCAATTTTCTGCCATGTTCCGGCGAAAGGCCTTTTTGCACTGGTATACTAATGAAGGTATGGACGAAATGGAATTCACCGAGGCTGAATCCAACTTGAACGATTTGATTCAGGAATACCAACAGTACCAGGAAGCTGGTTTGGATGATGATGAGGACGAAGGCATGTTCGAAGAAGAAATGCCGCTAGAAGATGATCCAGAATTGTAATCACAGGGTTTTTAAGTTTAAATATATGAATTTTGTTGTGTTTCAAATCTGTTGTGTAAACAAGTAATAAAAGATGCATGCAGGGATGCGATGTCGCATGCGGCTTTACCTGTAGACAATCATCTATTCAGCATATAAAGCAGGAATCAGTTATGAGAAGAGTCAGAATTATTGGTTCCTCTTCTTCCTCTCATCAGGTTAAGGTTAGGCTCCACATTAGTATTTTCCAAACGAAGGTAGGAGACCCACAATCCCGTAACCAGTAACTACAACATAAAGTACTATATATAACGAGCCAAATACCGAACCTAGAGCCTAATTATTTTCAAATTATTACCGATGAACGGAAATTGTACTATGTATGCTAGAGCATTGGCAGCAGTCTTCCTCATGCTGGCATTGTCAAATTCGCTTCTATATCTCGGGATTGGATCTTCGAGTCTAGTAGAAATAGATATGACCAAACTTAATAATGACTTGTTAAAACTCAATGAGTCAAATCTCTTCCCAAACTACTATCAGATGACTTATACAAATGTCTTGAATAGCGACATTGCACAACGTGACAATGCTCATCATTATAAAACGTGGAAATACCCCGTACATGAGTTCTCAATCAACGGGATTATCTCTCATGGTCCCAGAATTGGCTCAAATGTATCGAGTAGTCAAATAATATGGGCAGACAAGCCACTAGAGAACGTTGGAACACTTCCATGGTTTACATATTGTGTGATCGTTGCTCAGTGTGTTTTCACTATATGTGTACTTCCTGGCTTGGCATGGGGTTTACACATCTATCAAGTCAGAATGATACCCCCTGCAATGATCCTGTGCTGTATATCCGCACTGCCAGTGTTTCTAGCCTACGTTCAGTTTAGCTCATTTACCTCCAGGGTGAACCAACAGATTGCCCCTCAACTTGGCATCACCGCAAGATTACCTGATACTTGGCTGTATACGGTGGGGATTGTTCTTCCAGTGTTGAACCTTGTGCTAGTAGTCATGTTAGCTTTCATAGGGTTCAAGACACATGGATCAGAAAATACGGAATTAGCTGCTGCCTTGCACTCCAAGCCGGCCCGACGTGCGGCTCACCAACATAGGTGAATACATTATTCAAAATAGTTTCTTGATTATGATGGTATATATTCGTACATTCGTATATTCGTAAAAGTTATAAATAAGATATCAGAAAACCCCTCCTACGAGAGAGTCAATATATCTAGAAGACAATCCGACTACTAAGGCTTGGCTTTGGTTCCTTTCTTGGAGCGGCTGTTAGACCGGTTAATTTTTTCAATATGCTGCTGGTATTGCTCAGGGGTCAGAACTCGCGATATCTCGACCAGCACTCCAATATTAATCATGTGGTGAATCCAAACTCGTTGAGTGTCGGACAAGCTATCATTCTTCGATTTCACTTCTACCAGCTTACACTTTCGAAGTTCATCGTTAACAAGAAGCAAGTCAGGAAGACCAGAATCATACTTGTAGTAGTCTTGGGCAAATATTTGACATATTCGAATTACCGCGTCGAGCCCAAGATATGATACAACTGTGACAAGGTCTTCAATATCGAATCGATCAAAATTGGCTCCTACGACCCAGGGCCCTGATGACCTCATCGTTTTCTGACCTCTATCCCATTTAGAGAAACTCACTGCTGCATAAATATTTCTCAATTGCATTTCTACGACATTGATGCTGGCTTTCAGTTCATCTAGTCGCTCCTCGATCTGCGGCTTTCTGCGCATATAAAAGTCTGGTGAGTACATATCTAACGGAGCTGTTTGGCATTGGTTGTAGAAGACACCAGGACAATCCATAAATATAATATCCCAAAACAACAGAGTGAATATCATTCTGAGAATCCGACCTTCATCATGCCAGCCTCGCCACCCAGTAGTTGCGTATTGTTCTAGTGTCACCTGCTCAACCCGGATGGTACGGTCATCAGATTCACTGGCCCAAACTACTGGACCTGATACTCCAACTGGGGTTTCAATCGCGAGAGAGTCTGTAGTATTATTAGTACAATTCATGTTGACGACTTCTATCTCCCCCTCTTCCTCACTATCACTTTCTATGACGATAGTTTCGATTTCCTTCTTCTGTTTCTTCGGGGGCACCCCAGTGCCATTTGGGCCAAAATATTCCTTAATCAGGCTCTGTTTGGTCTTTTGCCGTTTGATTTCGGGCTCCTTTGGTGGTTCCTCCAGCGGCTTTACTTTACCTACTATCACAACTTCGTCTGCATTGGTCAAAGCAGGCATCATTGACTTGTAAGTCACCTTTTCTGGCATAGCATCGGGAGAGTTGTCACCAGTAGACCAGCCAGATTTCTTGCTTTTATTCCTTTTCAGCCATTCCTTGTGTCGCTTGTTAAACTGTGTCTGAAATGCCTTAATTTTCTTGTCCATATCAATGATTAGTGGGTCCAGAAAGTCATGGGTAGAGCCAGTTTTGGATTGATCACAATCTAAGCATATTTTGACATCTTCATGGGCTCTTTCTATCCAGTCCCACGAATTTGTCGTTTTATACAGTTCATTTTCCACATGAATTTTGCTAGTGAGAGCCACAAAGCGTTTATGTCCTGCATAAACGTTTTGTTGAAGAAACTGCTCAAGGAGCTTCCATTGTCGATACATGATCCGGGTTCTGTCACCTTGGCCCAAAGCGCTTGCACTCTGGCTGCCAATTCGGACTGCCACTCTCATCCAGATGTATTCACCACTGAAACGACCTCTACCATTAGAGTCGATATTCTCGACCACGCTTATGACTTTCTCAATCACCGCATCTAGCCTACCAAGCACTGGCGTACCAATCCTAGCTGGTCTGTTCTCGTCACCCCAGTAAACATCCTCCACAACTGCTTCTTGGTATTCGTCAAAATCCTGGATTGAAGCAAACAAGCACATATTCTTGTCGACAGCATAGTTGAAGTACCGCCGTTGGCCAATTCCCTGCAAGTATAACCTCGAGAAACATGCATTACTATCGTCGTACCCAGAATCGTAATAGTATATTTGATAGATTCTCAGGAATGTCTCTAATGCCTCGTTTGTCAAAACATGCGTCCCACCATGACAGTTCTGGATATGCTGAGTTAGAACTTTCGCCATTGTTATCCCGCCAAATCCAGTTTGTGACCCACCCTCTTTAACTGCTCGAAGCAGTGCTTTTACCAAATCAAGTTTCTTGTTAGATTGCGCAGACAGCTTCATGAGCTTGATGATAGATTTTAGTTCATCTCCGGTCAAGGAAGTTAAAACTTTTGGCAGGTCTTCTTCTTGAACTTTGAGCATTAGCCCATTTCGCACTAGTTCAGTCAGTACCAACTTGAAAATCTCAGCCCCACCTACATATCCCTCGATCTTTCTTGCTCTAAGCTCCTTGCTTTCTGTGTAATTCCGGTCGAAAAGTCTAACAAACAGAAACTTTGCATATTCACTGAGCTCCAAAAATTTTGCTACAATGTTTTGGTTCTGTTGAGTCAGCAAATGGCTATTATTCTCAATGACAAAGTCTAGGATTTTCCAGAATGGACGTAAGTGGTCATTATTGCGTCTCTCCAATTCTGGATCCATAGGTGCGTATCGAAACTTTCAGCTTCTTGCTTTCTTCATGAACGGAAGGGGTTTAGGCTATGTGTTTTATGTATGTTCTACGGTTATTGTATGTTTGTTTATTTGTCTCCGCGTGGTGGATTTTTTTTTATTATTTCTAAGTGCGTGTCTTGCGCGCGTTTTCCCTGCCGTGCCTCGAGCCGCACTAGTCAACATTAACTAATAACCTGAGCCTCACGACTTAAGGTTGTGTAGATAGAAATCGAAAGAACAGTATTATAGTCGAAGGATCTCTGTGATACCAAGTACTCTTTTATATGATTATTGGTAAGCTATGGGTTTATGGGAGGAGCACTGTCCAGAATTGCCGAGTACCTTAGGAACTGTGTCTTGCATGAGAGAGTATGAGCTTAAGTGGGGGAGTCTATACCAGAAAAGAGTTCGATGAAATATGTTGACACCTGAATATAAGCAGTATTGGCAGCGTTACGAAGATTCTTAATAAACTAATATCAATTGTGGGACTAAGTAAGCAATTTGCTTTTTTTTGTTGTCATGCCTCCATAGCCGTTCGACGTCAATACATAAACGTCTGGAATAAAAATACGTTTAAAGACCAGCCTCGCAAAAATATTTGTTAGAACCTAATCTTTCTCTTCGAACTCTACTTGACGTACTCGTACAGTGCATTGAGCTCAACTCTATATGGTTTCACTTATTTTTCTCAGTTCTGACGGATCGGACAAACCCAAATTCTTTCCCCTCGACAAACACACCACAACATTTTTTCGGGGCCAGAAGAAGGCATGGACTATGGACAGATACAAAACCGTTAGGAACAAAGCATCATGGAGCTCACCATCATTACCATCCAGTAAGTCAAGTGTCAGTGTCTCGAGTGGGAGGTCTGAAACCATGGCACCTCCTTCACCTTCATCGTCTGCTACTGTATCTTCACCATCACCGGCTTCAGCATCCGCATCTCCTCAGTTTTTTCGAGCCAAGGATCTCAAGGTGAAGCCAGGCTTGAAGGCAACTCCTAAATTACAGCCGCATCAACAGCATGAGCTCCTAGTAAGAAGTAAGTCTAGCGATCCAAGACTTGCCTCGTCGTCTTCACCCAATTCAGTATCTTCACCGGTTAGCTCAAGTGCTGCTAGTGTTCCAACTCCACCTAATAATGACCGGGATGCCTTTGTCACCACAAGAAAGGTCCAAGTAAGATCTAGAGTAAATTTAAGACCTTTTTCAGGGGCCTCAGAGTCTTCCGAATTGACAGATCAGTACAAACAGGCAAAACAACAAGTCGCAAGGTTAGATCGAAAAGTCATGGACCTGGAAATTTCTAATGCATCATTACTATCTGTTAATAAGTATCTGGAGAAACGTTTAAGAAATAGAGCTTATGGGATATACGACTCCACATATGACAAAGAAGAGGGCCTAGGAGAAGAGGAAGAGGAAGAGGAAGACGATTACGACCAACCACCATCTGTTAGAGAATTGCTGAAACAAGACGGCGAGATTGACGAAGAGCTGATTGATCAGAGGACAAGCATTATTCAGAATAGAATGAGCAGTCATATTTCATTTCTAGAAACAAACCAGCAGATTGAGTCTATGCTACACCGATGTCTAGGAGCAAGTGACTCGCTGATAGAAATGACATCTAATGCATTAAAATACAGTGTTGACCCGAATGAAATCAGGATCGGGGGTAAAGTTGATTACAGTAGACACGACCAGAATGACGAAGAGCAAGACAGTGATAACCAGGATGAGGAAGAGCAAGATGATGAGCACATTGAGCAAGAATTGGAAGATGACAGAGGTGGTAATGCATAAAGCCGGACGGATGAGGTCTGTCGCCATAACCAAGTGTCGGTTAATGGAAACTGGACATAAGCATAAAGCGTTAATGAAAAGTGGACATGCGGATAAGAAATAATGCCAAAGCAGAAAAAAGGAAACAAAAGTGATACGAATACAGATACATAAAACGGTCAATGAAACTTTCCTATCAATCTGACGGCCCAAGACGGTAGCGAAAATGGCAAAGAAAAGCCAAAACGCCATATAAATATTGGCACCCCAGCAACGATGAATATGGCTGCAAAGAGGGCCTCAAGAGGCTTTTCAAAAATCGTTCGGGAGAGCAGAAACAACGCTACACAGCAAAATGTGATAGGAGTTGTGATCCACGTCTTGTAGGGCCGCTCCAAATTGGGCTCCTTGATCCGCAAGACAATTACCCCAAATACCGTGAGAAAGTAAAATAAGTATCCGGCAACCCCGTAGAATGTCAGCAGATTGTGGAATTCTCCTACCATGACAAAAAAAGCTGTCATAGCAGCCTGCAGGATCAAAGCATTGATAGGGGTCTCTCGCCCTGGATGAATGTGGGCAAATATGCTAGGCAAAAACTGCTCCTCAGCAGAGGCATAAACTAACCTGGCTGAGCTGAAAACTGTAGCATTCAATGCACCGGCACAGGAAAATGCAATTAAAAGTGCAAACACCACCCCACCAGCATTACCAAAGATCTTCGTAGCGAACTTAATAGCTACAGTGTTGGTGCCCAGGATTTCATCCTGGGTCAACACTGCAAAATATGATACATTAGCCAACACGTAGGCGAAGATCACCAAAGGCATAGCAATATGGATTACCCGAGGCAGATCTCTTCGTGTGTTTTTCATTTCTGCGGATACGTAATTCATATTATCCCATCCGTCGTAGGCCCAAAGCCCTGCATATAGGGCGATGGCATAATCACCGAAATCCTTGGGGGAATTTTTGTCTCCTCCTTGGAACCCATTACTCAGGGCATTCTCATCCTTGAATTTCGACATTGCAATTATTCCGATTATTGCTATCGACAACAGTAGAACAACCTTAATTGCCATAAATACATTGCTAGCATTAGCCCCAAGTCTTGTGCTGTAGCAGTTGAGACCAGTGACCGCGGAGAGCCCCAGCAGAGCAATCAACTTCTGCATCCAATAGTTAGACAATATATCAGAGTCAAAGGCATGCGTGAAATACTCGCTAAAGATGATTGCGATAATCGCAGTCCCTCCCGGTTTGAGGACCGTCAAAGCGGTCCAACTGAAAAGGAATGAGCAGAACGGTCCGAATATGTGGTTCAAGTATGCTTGCGATGAACCATTAAGTGGGATCGCACTTCCTAGCTCCGCATAGGAAGAAGCTCCGGTCCAGGCTAGTAGCCCTGAAAGAGTCCAAATTACCAGAGCTCCAGTGACCGATCCAGCATGTATATTAACCTGGCCCGGAGATGCAAAGATACCTGATCCAATCATTAGGCCCACTACCAGACTGAGGCCGTGCATTAGGTTTAGTCGTTTCTGTTTTTCTAGAGGTACTGTGGCCATCAGTGTTGACGAGGCTGCTAGCTCAAACACATCTCCCACTGTGGAGACACTGAAAGATCTGGCGTGCTGTCTAGCATCTTCTCCATCTGTCTCGTTATCAAATGCAGGCAAAGACTCATCAGACAGATTTCTACTGGAAGGTGTTTTTGAGCCCGACAGTTCTTCTGAAGAGACTAGGGATCTCAATTCTAGCGAGTCACGTCCAGATATTTTGTCGTACTCCATTCTTCATTCTACGAATACAGTACTTTTTACAGGGAGAGGAGACAGAGATTAAGGTATAATACTTTAACTGGTTGGAGATTGTGTCGTCAGTGATGGTGATGTGTTTTGGGTTAGATGCGCGAAGGCGATTTGGCAATTCTGGCACTCCGGCATTTTGACAGATTTCTTATATGGGTATGGCGCCGATCCGACTCTTTTAATCAATCTAGACACACAAACTACCCCCTGTCGAACCAGCCGATCAGCTAGTTTTTTATTTATTTATTTGGTGGTTAGATATAGTACCATGGATTACAGTAAACTGAGAAAGGACATCAGCAGGCGTGAAAATGCAGAAACAGTCTCAGTAAATCATCGAGCGTAAGTGTTATAAAAGACAAAAATGGACCCCAGAGACTAACCTCTTATGATTTGCAGCCTCATCACCCGTACTCTCACTAAATACCCCGTAGATTTTGCACTATATCGAGAATTGCTACAGAATAGTGCTGATGCCAAAGCATCAAATGTAAAGATCAGCTTTGAATCGTCTGCTCCGGCGACGGACACTTTGCCAGAGAATATTCATAGACTTCACAAGGTGGCAATCACCAGGCTGACTGTGAAAAACAATGGACAGTTATTCGAACAGGATGACTGGAACCGTCTGAAAGAAATCGCCAAGGGCAACCCGAATGAGTCTAAAATCGGTGCCTTTGGTGTCGGATTCTACTCAGTCTTCGAGGTGACAGATGAGCCCTTGGTGCATTCCGGTGAAACCGTTATGAGCTTTTACTACTCCGGGGATCAACTTATGTATCGCCGCGATGCCACAGACAAAAGTGACTGGACAGTGGTCGACCTACCATATAGAACACCTGGGATATTGCCCAGTTTACCTCAGTTCACTGCATTTCTTACTCAGAGCTTCATGCTAGTGCCTCTGGCAACAATTGATCTAGAGATAAACGGAGTGAAGCTGCTGCAATTGACCAAAGTGACTTCGCCCACCAATGATATTCCAATTGCATCCTATCTGAATGTGAAATCACCAGATAGAACATTGGCAGTAAAGAAAGTTTCTACTGAGTCTTTCCAGGCTACAGTAACATATATGAATGCTACGCAAACTGATGCCTCTTCTGCAAAAGATAACCTATTCAATTTTGGTCGAAAACTATTTGCAACACTAATGACATCTTCCGAGAATCCCACAGACAATACTACAGTGACGTGCTTCTTGAAGAAAGTCACTGCGACCGTAGCAGTGAATGTATCGAACCATTTTGCAAACAAGATGAAAGAGACTGTGATGAAACGACCTCCACCGGAGGCAGTAGTGTCGATGATCACCAGCAGTCGTGAAGAGCAAGAACTCTCTGAAATTAAACCGCCATTATCTGACTATATTTTCCCACGAGAAGTAAACGATGCCAAGATTTTCATTGGGTTTGCAACAAAACAGAGTACTGCAATCAAGAGCCACATCGCAATGAATCAATTAATCCCTACAATGGAGAGAACTGCTATCGACATGTCTAATGCTTTTGTGAAGAACTGGAATGAACAAATGCTGTATACTTCTGGAGTACTGTGTAGAATTCTTTACGAGCATGAAATGAACCAGCTGAAGAATATTGACCAAAACGAGTTTGTAATTCAGAATTCCAAGTTCATAATGGACAAATTTACGTTTCAGCGATCTACTCCTGACCATCGTGTTGGAGAATGGATCACTGGAGGGTTTTACGCCAGTGGCCGTGACCGGTTGACACTACCGTCAACGCAATTGGGTATCAAAACTTCTCTTGAAGTACGTTTGCCTAGCGATTTTGATTTTTTCAAAAAAGCAGTGCCAATTTTGCCCAAAATTTCCCCGGACTTTGTAGAAAGAGCGAAGCAACTGAAATTCTTGAAACCAATTACCATAGAAGACGTGAAAAAGGAGGTTCAGAGTCGATTGCTGCCATTGGAGGACTTCAAGCTATTTGTGCAGTGGATGTCGAATGCAATTCGTGATGGAGCGGTCAATTCTACGGAGAAAAACAGAATTCTAATGGAGGCGGTGGTAACTGATGGAAATGAATCCGTGCAGTTGGGCGGTATTGAATCGTTCGATATCACTCCGGATAACGAATTCCCACTGCCTCCTACCTGTATCAAGTTTCAGTTCATAAAAGGCATTGCTCTGCCTGATCTGGAAGTAATGGGTCTAAGAGAGCTCAACATAGTCACCTGGGTAAAATATATCTCAGGGCTTCAAGATATGCAGCTGGATCCTGATTTTGCAGTACGGGTTCTTGTGCGGCTGAACAACCTTTGGTCTACTATCGACAATAAAAAGAAGCCATTCATAATAGAAGCTTTGCAGAAAATTCCGTGCATACCAACACAGCTCGGAATGCAACTACCAAGCGAGGCATATCTAGTTGAGATTCCCATGTTCCCTAATCTACCCGTGAAAACCAAACAGCTTGATGTCGTTTCTAATCAGTTCTTATTCGGCTTGGGCTTGCGTGAGTCTGTTGATATGGCATTTGTCCTCAAGCTCTTGCACAACAATGAATCGAAATGGAGCACGCATGATGTAGTCAAGTATCTTTCTACACATCAGAGGTCTCTGAAACGAAGTGATTGGGAGCTTTTGCGAACAAGTAAGTTCTTCGAAAGCGCATCAGGGGAGCTGTCCAAAGCTCACGAGCTTTTTGCTCCACATAAGGATATGGAGAAGCTGGGTTTCAAGACGCTGAAATGGGATGAGACCAACCCATGGTCGGAGTCTAGCCCAGAGGCAAAGCTTTTGTTCTCTATTGGCTTGAAGCAACGGCCATCTATACATGAGCTGTTTTTCAAAGGAGCTGAATCACCAGAATTTACTAAGATTGTGATGCGATATTATTTGACTATGTATAGCACCACTGATAGTTATGATGCCAAGATTGCAGCAAAAGTGGTAGCCAAAGTGATACCGTGTAACGATGGCAACACGTATTGTGCTCCTAGTGAGTGCTATAGTGACCCGAAAGCAAGTCTGGTGGGGTTCCCTGTGGTTATTCCCTCACTGAGAGCTGAGGCCTGGAAATTTGGCATTGAAGCAATCCCATCAGCTTATTTATTGACAAGGGCCCTTCTAGCAAATCTTCCTCGCACACACGAACAAGCAGACAAGATTTACTCGTTTCTTTCTGGCCAAGAATTTCAAAAATATGAACTGGATCAGTTGGCAAAGTCCAAATGTATCTTAATTCAAGAAAAGAATCTGAAATATCAATACCCAGGATGTACTTTTGTCGAAATGTCCGATAATGGTGCCAATGATGGTGGAACTTTCAACTTTTTGAAGCCCATGTTTGATTTTGTCAAGGGTTCACCACAGGCTGCTGCGTTTCTAACCAAGATAGGCGTCAGAATGCGGCCAAGCCTGATGGAGCAAGCACTGGCTGTTGTAGAAAACCCCAATGAAGCATATAAACTAGCTGGCAGTAGATCTATCTACGAAGGTTTTCTAAGCGGGTTGTCTTTAGGGTGGTCACAACTCAAAAGAGAGCCAAACCTTGTGAAAAAAATGCAACAATCTCGATTTCTAATCGGAGTGTCCATCAAAAACGATGGTAGTTCCAGTGCTGGAGATGATGAAACTAAAGAATTAGAAGTGGTATCGTTGGTAACTGCAACCCAGGTTGCTATTGTCGATGACGTGATTGCTTTTAGTCTGTTCAAAGAACAGATCAAGACTGCTCCTCAAGTGAACGACATAGAGACATTGTATGGCTACTTGGGATCGCCCAGGATTTCAAAAATTGTTCATGAGCAAGTTCAACTTGGTAGGCGAATTGAAAATGAACAGTTCTCTAATGGACTGAAGCGGGCTATTGTTCAAAGAGTTACTGTGTTTCTGGATAGTCGTCGAGCTTCAGCAAAGAGAAGGCCTGCGAAATTAGACGAAATACGAGTTCAGCCTTTGACCGGAATTGAAGTAGAGCGATGGGCACAGATGCCAAATGAATATGGCCCCTCGAGCTCTAAAATTAGGGAGTCGATGTCTGCTTGCTTTGATCCTCGTAATGATAATCTACTGTATGTTGTTGACGAAAAGGTCACTAACATAGATTGGTATGATGTTAGTAAAGCATTGGTGAAACGAATCTTGGATAGACCAGATCCGGAGAGTGTGTTGATTTTAGAAACTATGCTTTCAAGCAACCTGCACACATTGCGCAAAAAGGGATTCAATGTTGACCGTTTACTCAAAGAGCAGGAGCAACAGCAAAAACGGATGCAGGAGAAGCGGGAGGAGGAATTGGCGCGATTGCAGAAAGAGCAAGAAGAAATGGAAAGGCAAACCAGGGAGGTAGAAAAGCAGCAGCAGCTGGAGCAGAACAAAATCCAGAATATTATTCCTGGTGGATGGGCTAATCAGGGTAAAACATCATCCAAGGCTCCAGAGACTCAGGACAAGCAAGCTATTGAAGCTGTTCCAAATGAACAATTACCGGCACAATCTCATAGTGGTGCAGAACCTACTCAATCAACTCCAACAAACCCACCAGTACAACCTCCATCGATTAGCAGAGGAGGGATGTTCGATCGATTAAAGAAGCTGGGAAGGTCCGGTTCCAGTACTGGGGGTAACAGCACTGGAAGTGTTCAGCAACAAACAGGAAGAAGCTTAGGTGGCGGTGAACCAGTTTCTACACAAGACACGGCTAATTTGCTTCAGCAGGGGCTGAATGATACAAGGGCTTATAATTCGGATAAAGTCCAAGCACCCCCGCATAACATAGATGACAGGACTATCGATAGTGGATGCCATCAGATGGATCCTTATGACCTTGTGTTTGCGGTCCGACTGGAGAATGGTTGCGACTGTTTCGTAAAGCGAGGAGAAGAAGGCATGAGCCAGATGGAAATGAGCCAGGCTGCCAAATTCCGTCAAGTATTGGCTTTGCTGAGCCGGGTGTATACGTGCAGGTGGAACAGTATACATATATTTCTTGATCGGCGGTCGAAGACGGTAGCATTCAATTTGAATGGGTCGTTATTTTTCAATCTGTGGTATTTCGATGACTCTACCACTTCAAATTGGCTTGTAAATGGTATGAACTATTGGTATCCGGTTATGGCTCATGAATTGGCACACAATTTGGTTGCAGAGCATGGAGCCAACCATGCGCACTTCCTGGAGGCTTATATACAGCAGTACATGGAGAACTTCAAGAAGGAGTCATCACTAATTTAAGGTGTACTCCATTTATTTGATTTGGTACATCCTAAAAGATTTGGCATAAGCATAGATAGACTGAGTTATCCAAATATTATATTGCATTGCACATTCATATGCTTGAAATTTTCAGCCGTGCATTGACTATCTCCGATTTCCGTGGGCTTGATTTTTTTTTTTTTTTTTTTTTTTTGTCCGTTCGAGCCTTTATCACTACATCTCTCCGCCATACGCTAAATGCCTTTTAAACCATCGATCACGGGGAAAATCCCTAAACCTGAATCGAAAATTGGCTCCAAACGAGGAAAACGTATTATACGCAAGCATCACACTTTGCTCAAGCAGAAGGCCCAACTAGAAGCACAGCTTTCAAAAAGCAGTGAAAGTACAGATCATGAAGCGATACGGAGCAAGCTAAAGTCTATCGATGCTGAACTTAGTGACAGAGTAGGACTGGATCGATACCAGAGAGCTAGCATAGCTGGGCAGGATCCAAAAAGAGGTGGCGACTCTTCTAGGATACTGGTTTCTTGGCTCACAGATAGCAAGCAGATGTCCTCTGTAGACTCAGTGCTTGAAGTCGGGTGTTTACAGGTAGACAATGCAATAGCCAAATTCAGTAAGCATATTGACAGAATAGACTTGAATTCTCAGCATCCCAATATAAAGCAGCAAGACTTTATGAAACTGCAGCCAACGAAGAAGTACCAGCTGCTCTCATTATCACTGGTAGTAAATTTTGTGCCGGATACCGGTACAAGAGGAGAGATGTTGAGGCACTGTACGAGGTTCTTAGATCCTAAAGGTCTCTTATTCTTTGTCCTTCCTGCACCTTGTGTCATCAATTCGCGGTACATGACCGAAGAACGACTTGAAGAAATAATGAAGAGCCTTGGATTTGTAATGCTGGAGCGGAAGCTGACGGACAGAATTGGATATTGGCTGTATGAGTATCGCCCAGAGACTTCTTCCAGAAAGCATTTCCGTAAGGAATTGTTGAATGATGGACGTACTAGGAACAATTTCGCCATTACTTTGTGATACTTGAGAGTTCATTTCGAGAGTTGTAAATAGATAGAAGCATTTTAGCACTGGGATTTTTATCACGAATCCAAACTTTTTTTTTTTTTATCTACTTGTGTTATTATTTTAGTAGAGCTGTATATTTAACAGGATATAAAGATGCATTAAAGCGTTCCAAAAGGCATAGCATTACTACCAGAGTCCCTTAGTGGTCAAAAATATAACTCTGAGGTAGAAGAGACCAAACAGTCCCTAGTGCTGCAATGACTGTAAAAACTCCTATCATGAGCCATTGAACCACTTTCTCCCACAAAGGCATCGTATTAGCACAAATTTTCAAATAAAAAGCGCACGGAAGGATAACACAGGTGGATATGCACAATAATGCTCCAGCAAAGGCAATCAACCGGTCGAACTTGGGGAATATAATAGCCAGCAGTGCAAACATGAACACCACAAAGACTCGATTTAGGGCCTTGGCTATCAGAGGGACTCGCCTCTGTTTGACAGAATCCTGAGAAAAAACAACACTTTCTACGCCCATCATAGAGTCCAATGTATGACATATAGGTAAGGATATTAGTGGGACTTTCGACAGAGGAACAAGACTCACTAAGATAGTCACAGCAATCGGGACCCATTCTGGATAGCCATCTAAGGTCAACAGGTTTTTCGTGATCTCGTCCAGAGTAGTTTCACCGTACATCAAATATCCAATGATCCCCATTGCGGCGTCTGTAGCCATAGTGATGACGTACACTTTAACCATAGCTGCAGCGTACTTATTGGGGTGCCTCATGTCCATTCGAACACTTACTAGGCATGGAAGTCCCCCGAATGGGCTAAAAAGCAGCCCAATTGAAAGCGGTACAGCTTTCCAGTTTGTTGGTAAAACCGAAGTAGGCATGGGATCCAATAGCGACCCTGGTGCTTCTGGTTTGTAAAACCCGTTGAATAGAACCATAAGCACCAGGCTGATTGTACATAAAATGCCCATTATAGAAGTCATCGACAGTATTCTCAAAGGAACAAACATCATGGGAGTCAGAAGAAAAAATGACATGACTTTATAGGCAGTAATCGAGAAATATGGAAAGAGGGCGTTTACAGAATCTGCAAGCAGAACTACCAAAGAAACACCACCTCCTAGCAATTCTACAATGAAGAATATCGCCACAGCAATTCTTGCCTGAGTGCCGAAAGCCGCATAAGCTACATCAGCAAATGTTAAAAGTGTATAATCTGTATCAAGACACCGGGACAGCATGATCGCGGTATAGAAAGTTGAGCCTCCAGCCATTGCCAACATGATGCCACCAATAAGCCATCCGGAATACTTGAAGCCCAGAGGCAGAGCAAGCAGCCCGATTCCAATCAGCACATTTACAGAGTTGAAAACTGTTTGGGGAACAGTCGACTGGCCAGCAACCATTGTTGAAACATGGCCCTCATCATCTTGCACCTGTCGCAGAATTACTGGTTCTGCCTGTGAATCGATTGACCGGATTTCAGTTTCAGAAAGCAGGTGGGACCCCTCGGGAATTTCTGCAGTGAACCTTCTGGATCTATTCTGGTGTCTTGTACGGATAGTCGACTCTGCAAGTAGGGCTGTGGTGGTATTAGTAGTTGGGTATGCTTCGTGATCATGTTCTTGATTCTCATTATCCATGTCCTCATCGTCATCTGCTATGGCCTCCTCATAGCCACCGTGGTCATCAAAGAATGACCTAGACTTGTTGAAAGAATTTGGAGGCTCGAGCTGGGTAGAACGAAATGATACGGATCGTTTGAAGGACGAAGTAAAATGCTCGAGTGAGTTTAGCCGTTTTATCTTAGGCGGAATGTCTATAGAATGGTAGCTGCTCATTATTACTACTACTGCTGTTATTGTCGTTTAGAACTCTATGTGTATATATTCATATATCAACATAAATCCCAACAGTTTATTTCTTTATGCATTTATTACGGATTTTGTTTGAACGCAGCCTAAACACTCACACATTAAATGCGGTATATAAATTCAGTCTCCTTAAATATTGTATGACTGACCCAATTGCAACCTACCGTAGCCGATCCGCGTGGCTCATTATAGCTTAATAACCCCAGGCAAGAGCATTCAGCCGCACCAGGGGCTTCCACATACAAGATATCCCGAAATGTTGTACTTTATTTATTTTTTATTTTTTTTTATTATTAATCATATTCTTACAGTTTACATATGCCATGCATGTTGCCGGTTACTCAGAGCTGGTCTTTGACGCAGTCAATGATATCATCAACCACAGATGGGTCGCTCAAAGTCGAAACATCCCCAATAGAATCTTGCTCGCCCGAAACAATCTTTCTCAAAATTCGTCTCATAATCTTACCAGATCGGGTCTTTGGCAGGTCCTTGACAATTACTACTGATTTAGGGGCAGCAAATGGACCAATTTCCTTACGGACATGCATAATCAACTCCTTCTTGTCCATTTCGATGGTTTCGTCTTTAAGAGCCACAAATGAAACGACAGCTTGACCAGTGAGCTCATCAGCAATTCCAACAACTGCGGCTTCAGCAACAGCAGGATGTTCCAATAGCGCAGATTCAATTTCAGCAGTGGAGAGCCGGTGTCCAGAAACGTTGACAACGTCGTCGACTCGACCTCGGATCCAGTAGTAACCATCTTTATCACGAGCAGCACCGTCACCAGTGAAATACAAACCTGGATATGGTCTCATATAGGTATCTAGATATCGTTGATGGGCACCCCACACCGATCGGGCCATTGATGGCCATGGAGATCGAATAGCCAATACACCTTCTACGTTGTTGCCCTCAAGTTCTTTGCCAGTGACTGGGTCAATGATAACCAGATCGATACCGAAGAATGGCAGAGTAGCAGAACCAGGTTTCATTGGAGTCACACCGGCCAAAGGAGCAATGATATGACTGCCAGTTTCGGTTTGCCAATATGTATCTGAAATGTGACACTGGAACCGGCCAATATGTTCATGATACCATTCCCAAATTTCTGCTGCGATAGGCTCACCTACTGATCCTAAGGTTCTCAAGGAGCTTAGGTCATGCTTCTTGATGAAATCGGTGCCGGCTTTTTTCAACAACCGTAGGGCGGTTGGGGCAACGTAGAATTGGGTAACCTTGTGTTTTTCAACAATTTGCCAGTATCTGCTGTAGTCCGGATAAGCTGGGGTACCTTCAAAGATCACTGAGGTAGCACCTAGCAGCAATGGACCATACAGGGCATATGTGTGACCTGTGATCCAGCCCACGTCACCGGCAGTGAAGAGGATATCATCTTCGTGGATGTCAAACACATACTTGGTTGTTGCGGCGGCCCCGAGCAGGTAGCCGCCGGTGGAGTGGACCACACCTTTTGGAGATCCAGTGGATCCTGAGGTGTATAATAAGAACAATGGATCTTCAGAGTCGACAGCTACTGGGGGGAAGTATGGACGCTGGTTGGCGGTTTGTTCGTGCCACCAGAAATCTCTGCCCTCAGTCATTGGCACTTCGTTGCCGGTTCTCTGGAAGACCAGTACTTTTTCTACGGAGTCTGTTTCTTTCAAACCCTCATCAACGATTTTTTTAGTGTAAACGGTTTTACCACCCCGCTTACCTTCGTCGGTAGTGATGACTACTTTTGATTTGGCATTGTTAATTCGGTCTCGTAGAGAGCCAGAGGAGAAACCTGCAAAGATCACAGAGTGGATCGCACCTAATCGGGCTACTGCTAGTAGAGCGATAACGGCTTCTGGGATCATTGGTAGGTAGATGGCTACGGAGTCGCCCTTGCCAACACCGAAAGACTGCAGAACAGCAGCTAATTTGGAGACTTCTCTTAGAAGTTCTCCATAGGTAATTGTTTTTGAGTCTTTTGGTTCATCTGCTTCGTAAACAATTGCAGCCTAATGTTTGGTGTTAGTATTAGATGAATTTTGGAATTTTTTGTTGAGTAAATTTTTGCGGCTCAACAAAAAATCCCCAATAAAAAAAAAAAAAAAAAAAAAAATAAGCGCCGAGCCACACACGCACAGAGACACATCGGGAGCAGATCAATATCTTGTTCCTAGAAATTTCGAGCAAGAGTGTGTGTGCACAAATAATGGTTCTAACGATATCCTTTATATTTTGTTAGTAAAGACATACCTTATTAGGATTCTTAGCAGCGTGACGATCAACACAGTTATAAGAAGCATTCAATTGACCTTCCAAGAACCATGCTACATCACCGTGTTCGAAACCACCAGATCGAACTGTTTTAAAATCTCTATCCCAGGTGAGTAATTCTCGAGCTAATCCCGAGAAAAACTCATTTGGGTTTTGAATAGACTTGTCATATAGTTCTTTATAATGGTCAATTCCATCCAGATGAGGTTTCTTTGGATGTTTACTAAATAAGGTTAGTCTCTTCCGTACTGATGTAGTATCATCGGCGTCTAGCAGATCTCAACTCTGATCTATCAGATCTATAGCGAAAATACAAGATTTACTGCTAAGAAACCAACTGGATCAACTACATTATCTACAAGAACATACTCGAAAAACTCCTTTGGAGTGTGTCTAGCTTGGACGGAATCCTCAGCAGTCATTGTGTCTACGATGTTGTGATATATATGTGAAAAGAGAAAAAAGGTCGATTAGCGCCAGAACGAAATTAAAAAGGGACCCGGGCCGTTTGGACCTATTTATACTGTTCTGGGGCCCGAGCTAAGGCTGCGCGTAATGCGCGGTCATGTATTGGCTGTCGACATTACAACTAGGGGGAGGTTTCAACTGCGGCGCTAGTACCATACTATAATGATAACGCCTTCTTTCGCTCCAAAGGAAATATATCGTACAGCAATCAAAAACACCTGGGGATTAAGCATAATTGGCACATACAACGAGCCTGAGTCAAAGTCTTTGATGATCAAGGAAAAGTCGGTTGTGATTCAATTCCCCACGGACATACGGAGCAGCGTAGTAGTGAGAGATTATCACGGATAGCGCGGCATCCCGGTCTAACGGATAGGTTACATTGGGGGATTACTCGTTTTGATATATGTTAGGCAGATTTCCCCGTGGAGAAGGAGCAATTAGCAATATAAGGTAAAACCAATAAGAAATGCGCATTATTAATTTTTTATATAATATAATAGAGTAGAATAAAAAAAAAAACGAGTCTAAATAAAATAGGTGAAAGCGTGGTGGGTGACGATTAGATTAAGAAATAGTAGAGAGCTGTTTGAGATCATGTTAATAATGAGTTGACAAATTGATGATTGATCAATTGCCAGCGATGTGTTAAAGTTAATAGACGCACACAGACCAATCCCAACCAGGTTCAGAGACTAGTCTCAGTGCTCAAGGCCAAGCTCAAAGCTCGAAGAGCAAGATCAAGACCAAGCTCAAAGCTCAAAGCTCAGAGCCCAAGATCAAGACCAAGCTCAAAGCTCAAAGTTGAACAGACTAACAAGCACAACTGGAACTCTCAGCCTCCATGTTAATATCTATCGCATCAGAATATTCCTGATTGTACGCATGGGCCTCCTCTTGCTGCATGGCATTCCGTCCAATAACGTCAAACGCCTGTTCAACTCCAGTAGATTCCTTAGCACTGGTCTCATAGTACGGCAAGTTGCCTTTAGCCGCACAGAACGCTTGAGCCTTTTTGGCACTAACCTGTCTCTTGGACTCCTCTACGTCAATCTTGTTGCCAATCACCACAAATGGGAAGGAATCAGGATCAGAAGGGTTGGCTTGAATCAAAAACTCGTCTCTCCATGCCTCCAAAGCCTCAAACGACTTGGAGTTGTTGACATCGTACATCAGCACACAGCAATCTGCTCCTCGGTAGAATGCCACCCCAAGAGATTGGAATCGCTCCTGCCCGGCTGTGTCCCATATCTGCATGACAACCCGTCGGTCGTCGATGTACAGTTCTTTTGTCAGAAAGTCGGCTCCTATGGTTGCTTTGTACTGTGTAGAGAACTTTTTGTTGACATATTGTTGCCTAGTTTGTTAGCTTTTTCTTGGTCTATGTATATACACCATCAGATAGATCGTGCTCGATCCATAATTGCTGTTCTACTTACATGATTGATGTCTTCCCAACACCCGAGTCACCTAGGATGACTACTTTCAGCATACTCTTCTTTCGAGCCTGGGCCATTTTTGTTTTTATATTATCAGATTGTTAGACGGCTGTTGATATGGCAGTGATATGTATGCCAGAGAGAATGATAGGTAAGGAGTAGTAGTAAGGTTAGAAGAGGGTTTTTTTTTGTACAAAAAAAGGGAGGGAGACAAAGATGTGGTACTAACACTAGTAGTGGCGGCGAGAGGATTAGGCTTTAGAATATCGGTCGGGAGCTGGGACTTTCGAGCATGAGAGTAACCAGCCACATGGTTTTGACAAGAAACAATGGGACAATAGAACAATGGATCGTTTGAACGAGATCTTGGAGTGGGCATTTTGTTAGGTTCTTTTTCTTTTTCATTTCATTTTTATTTTATTTTTTTTTTCTGTTTGTGATTTCGTCGTTATGTGTGACTTGTCGTTTTATATCGTTGCTGAAGGTTTGGGTATTAAGTCGCTCGATTTGATCCCAGTGGCTAAATAGTCTGAAGACAAGGCTAATCACTAGAAGTCAGCGTACACATGTATATAACAAAATTGTGTTTCAAGTCTGGTATAGCTGATTAAATGCTGTTGAAACTGTATTCAGCAAGTGTAGTATTCCAGATAATAAGTGAATTAAACCCCGTGCGGCTCAAAACGCAGGCTCCAATGGTGTGCGGGACTAAACATAGGTTAATAAGCCCATATAACCAAGAGTCCCAGGTAATCAGATTTATCCAGTCACTAGTATTGCTGCTGAAAATTACATAGCTATAGCAGTAAATTTTAATGTACATAATTACTACCTCTGTAACCAAACCTTTAACTCTCGATATCTCCCATAAGGCCCCCGAGCCCCGCGACACAATCCCATTCCACCACCAATGCGTCGTTGATGATACTCCATTTCGATCTGGATGCGTTCTACTGCGCTGTAGAGGAGAAACTGAACCCAGAGCTTAGAAATGTCCCGTTCATAGTGTCCCAGAAGAACTGCGTGGCTACTCTCAACTACGAGGCTCGCAAACTGGGGTTCAGAAAGCTCCAGACTATCAAACAAGTACTAGCAACCCAACCGGATATCACCATCGTAAATGGAGAGTCCCTTGCCAAGTATAGGCGGGAGGGTAAGAACCTAGTCAAGTTTGTACAGAACTGTTTGCCCGGGTGTGCCATCGAGCGACTGGGATTGGAGGAGATGTGGGTCGACTTGACGAATCTCGTGGATTACAACCTGCGCATGTTCCACGAGTCTGGGCTAATGATGAAGTTCAGTGAGCAGTGTTTAGCTACTGGGGATATGGATATAACCGGAGATGAAGAAGACGGAGACACTGGGGTAAATATCTATATGGCTGTTCATGGTGATAATGCTGATCATGATGACAACCGCGATTACAATTACTTCTGTCAGGATTTCATGTTTGCACTACCTGGGCAAATGCTACCAGAAGACGATGGCGATCATAGCAGCCTGGCCAATTTCTTGGAAAAAGACCTAATGCAAGAGTACATAGCTGCTCATATCGCCGCTCATATCCAAGAAAAAATTACAGATGAGCTACAGCTATCGGCATCAATTGGGGTCGCCAGAAACAAAACTCTGGCAAAAATGGTAGGATCTTTAAACAAACCTCGTGGACTGACTACTCTCACTCCTGATTATACCCAGAAGTTTCTAGATACACAGCCGATATCTTCGATCCCTTATGTCGGTCATAAGACAGTCGAAGCACTAATGGGTGAAATGCTGTTAGAGCAATCTGTGCCTACGGTGGAGCAAGTGCGACGTCAATTCTCGAGGCAGGAGCTAGACAAATTCCAGCCAGGAATGTGGGATCTACTTCATGGAGTAGGTAACGACCAGGTGAAGCCGACACCGTCGGTCCCGAAGCAGATTTCTATCGAGGACTCTTATTTGACGGGAAAAACGAGAACGTTGGCAGGAGTTAAAGAGCAGATGATGGTACTGGCTCTATCGCTATTTGACCAGGTAATCGAGGATACCATAGATGTTGAGACCGCGAAATGGATAGCTAAACCGTCAACACTGCGGCTCACAATCTGGTTTGAGCAGGGTCCAGCGACGGGCTCATCGACCAACACAAAACGACAGTCGAAGCAGATACCTCTCCCTCAGAGCTTGTACAAACTAGCTGCAATGGGGCTTCCTGTGGAGAGCGCACAGGACAGAACAGGTTTGGCGACAAGGCTAATAGACGAGGAGCTCATGCGGCTGTATTATCAGCTCTCTGGAGGCAAGTTTATTCCTGTGTACTTGATCAATATTGCGATGAGCGGGTTCAAAACGGTTTAGGAACTACTACTACTACTACTACTACTACTACTACTACTACTACTACTACTACTACTACTACTACTACTACCACCGCCGATCTGGTGCGGCCCAGCGTGATCTTATCGGCTACATCTCCGGGATTTCGGGTATCAAATCAGCAAAATGAGCTTGGACTGGAATATTCACGCAGCAAACTATTGAATGACCCTCCACCGGTGTTCTTATATGCATCTAATCCTTCGGCCTTACCGATCGTATATTGCATCTTCGGGCTTTCGGACGTTGCGATGGCCAAACGAGTTTGGACTGGAATATTCACGCATTTAATAGCCATAGTGCTTTTAGCCTGAAGGAAAGTATGAGACACAACAAAATGGCCCTCCATAACATAAATATTAGTAGTAAAATCAGTCCACGCAGTAGATCAAATCAAACCGTCGACGTACCTGTGTTGTAAAGTCCTAGCATTCCACTTGTCCGCCCAAGTGGTATTTAGTCTACCGCCCTACCAGACAAGTTCAACCAGCGATGGGGCCAACTCCACCCCAAACACATCTCTAACATATAGAAGTATAATATCCTAGTTATATAAAATCTATATGCAATAAGCTCTCACCAATGGCTCTGGAATGGGCGGCGCCGTTAAAACATTGGCTGCCGCAAAACTGACATTCACAGTTTCCCGCATTGAACCCACTGTCGTAACGTTCACCGAATCAGAAGATCTACTGAACCTGCGTTTCATCCCAGATACAGGAGTGGAGGAAGAAGACGAGATACTGCCAATATTGGCACTACTCCTTCTTCTTCTGGTTGCAGTCCCGCGACCAAGCTTGTCCATTGCACTGTCAAGATTTGAACCTCCAAACATAAAAGTCTTACACTCCAGGCTAGATAAATCAGCTGAAGTCATGCTTAGTTTCCGCACATCCCACGTGCCCTTGAAACCGACAATAAACTTTTGAATACCAGCTTGTCGTACAGTATGATTCGAGAGATCATAGCCATCTTCAGTGTCACAGTTAGAGGCAACAAGCGTGGACACCCCCTCTAGACTAGATACAAACTTATCGACCTGGCCACCAGTCAGCCCACTTAAATGCAACTGGTCAAACTTATTGATAAAAGATGGACCCAGGTCGGAGACTGGAGCTCTACAGTCGAGATATAAATTTTTGAGATTGGGGAATTTGAGCCGCTCGAATGGCGTTTCTGCGGTAACCATGTTGAGCCGCAGAGTGGTAACAGATTGAAAAACACCTTCCAACATGCTATTGAAGGTCATCTCCAATGTCTCTACACTAGATGGGAGCCAGTCTGAATTATCAAATGGAAACTCAACACCCTGTAGCGATAGTGTCCTGAGCTGTGATAGTTTGGAGATAGATGATTTCAGTGACCGCTTGATAAATTGTTTTGGGTTTGTACGATAGATTGCTAAATTAGTAACGTTTTCCGGTACTAATTGGTAAATTTTGTCTCCACGGTCAACTTTCTCATTTACTCCCAGTCGAATTGATCTCAGATCGTGTATCCAGTTGTTTTGATCACTGCTATGCTTGTACTTACTGACATTTTGCCGCACATGGGGAACATCAACAGTAAGAGTTTTTGAGACACTATCGCCAAACCGGTCCAGAATATCATATGGCGTCAGCTTTGTTGAAGGAAACGTCTCCACTGCCATGACATCCAAACTTTGCAGACCCTGGAGACAGGTTGGCGTCACGACATGAGAGAGAATCCACATAGCGGATTCCTGGGAATGAAGCTTCTTTATATGCTTCTTGAGCTTTCTTGAGTCGATTTCTGGTACTTCTGCTCTGAGCTCTCTAGGAAGAACTATAGTCAAGTTTTTGATCGATTTTAAAACTGAGGAACATTTTCCTTGGACGATGGCTTGACAAAGTTGTGCCAGTTGCAAGTCACTGAATCGAACTTGAGGAAATTCATCCGCAGATATTTCAACCAACTGATTTCCCTGTTGGCATACAGATTCTGCTGTCATCGGCTGGTCCAGCCTGATAGTTGAAAAGCATCTTAGATCGAATACAACGTTTTGCCAGATCTGGGGTGCCAGAATTTCGCGAAAAATCCTGGAGGTCTGTTGTAGATTGAGTTTTGACTGCGCAGTAGCGTAGTAGCATACGATTCTGAGCAGTTCTGGAGGTAGAGAAAGAAAGTTTGTCATGATATAAGAGGCGATGCTGATGTGAATATATGAAAGAGCGACTGCGGCTTATTAAAGATCAAGGTCACAGGCTACACGGAGGCATACACCTTGAGAAGTCTAGGTAACACCTAGGTACGTTTGCAAAAATTAGAGATGCTGGAAAAGCACTTTGCTTCGTGATCAGACTGCAAACTATTGTAAATACCGGTCAGAAACGAAAAAGATCGCGAAACGAGACTCTGTAAAAATTCTGAATATCGACCACTATATTGAAGATTAACACACTTTTTTTAATCAGGAGAAAGAAAAGAATTAACCAGTAAAGAATAGTGCAGATCAGAAACGAATGAGAACAAACAGAAATAGCGAACCGGCGGATTAACTAAAGCTTATATATGTATATGCATATATATGTATATTCAAGTTTTCACCAGACTTTTTCCGGTTAAAAGCACGGTTTTGAATAAAAATTCTACGCAAATATCAAAAAAACTCCTACGGTACTTAGTGCTTTAACCGAGCGGGGGAAGCATATGGAAAAACACTCAGAAACCCCACACATGCACGCAGAGGGTGGGGTTAGACCTCGACAGGCTGAGACCCGAATGGCATCATGGCCTTTCGGCACTTTCTCCGATCGGAGAGTGTGTGGGATGGCTGTTTGTTCGGGCTTTGAATCAGAATTGGATCCGAATATTGGATCTAATATCTTAGGATTTAAAGGGCTTTTCAGTTTTTATTACTTGAAGAGCTAGTTTTAGGTCAGTTATTGGTGGTTGGGCATAGTTACCATAATGTGGTTGATAGGAAACTTTTTTTTTTTTTTTTTTTTTTTTTTTTTTGGTTTCAAAGAGATAGCCTTTATTCCAAGTGTGACCGAATCGTTTTCAATGAAAATATATATATATATAAAGCCTAAGAACCTACAAAGCTCATGTGAGAGATATCAGCTAATATGATATAGTAACATGAAAGATCAAATCGAAGTACTCATCGCGGCCGCCGCACAGACCGGGTAACTCGATCATTCAACTCCCAGTTTGCACCACTAATGTTTTTATTTTATTTTTTTTTTTTTTTTTTTTCACAGATATAATACTACAAAGCTAATCATCAACCAACCATAAAGTACTAATTAGGAGGATCCCACTCCAAACAAGAAGTAAAAAAGAAAGCTAGTGCTAAAATGCCAGCGCCATATTCAGGCCAAAAGCGTCGAAGAGGTACGCAATATTCATGAACTAGTAAACAATCGCTAACAATTAACAAAAAAAAAAGACGACTATGATGATGGTAACCGACGTCCTGCTCGAATGTCAACTCACAGACAAATTCTAGTACGACTTCGACGAGAAATCGTTGAAATTGGAGAACCCTCCCGGTTTAAAGTGTCACAAATGATTCATCACTTGGGCGAAGGCTTAGGATCAATCGATACTGACGAAATGCGTAACGGGGTCATGGATACAATATCTGCCGTGGTAAAAGAACAACCACACAAAATCCCTTTACTAGCAGGTGCTTTGGAAATCGCCAATTACAACCCCTCCTCAATCATGGGGCAGGCAATTGTCGAAATGGTACACACCAAAATCGAGGAATACCTCTCTAACGGTCAGTGGACATATGTCAAGCTTTATGTGCGGTTCTTAGTTACACTATCTCCCATAATCGAGGGCGATGGGGTGACACTACTGCTGACCCAGCTCATGAAAAGAGCTGTGGAAATGCAGAACAAAGACGACAAGAGAAATGGTGCGGCTGAGGAGCTCTATGTCGGAGTATTATTAGCATTACCTTTCTTTGCCTATCCAGCCCCACGGGAGCTTGATGACATCTTTGAAATCTCTCGTGATTTTGAGTTCAAATCCACTCCGGATCAGATCAGAGCAGTGAGCCCCTTTATCTCAACTAAAAATGACTCTGAATCTTGGCCATATCAGCCCCAGGAATTCGTCAAGCTGGTCCGTGCCAGCATCGAGAAAATCGGGCAAGATGGCTGGAGAGTCAACAGTCTGATTGATGTATCCTCAGCTGTGAAGTCTTACCGACGACGTCCCGAAAATCTGGAAAACGTCAAACGGCACACATTCCCCCAGGTCAATATCCCCGAGGAACTGTCAAATGAACCAACTCAGTTTTACAAGTATCCACGACTTTATTTACAGACCTATTTACCTTCCAAGTTTGAAACTGTTCCACCTCCAGATACTTTTGAAGCAGTGATAACTCGAGATGTGGCTACTGATATCATCAATGGCATGGATTTCAACCGTAAAGAAGTTGCTCGACAGCTAATCACTTTAGACTTGTTTTTCTCCCCACCTACTTTTGCTGCCCCAGGTATCTCATTTGACAGACTAGAAAAATTAGAGCCCGGCCAGTCTACCTGGAAAGTGGAAGATGTCGCATTGGAAGCTGTTCTAGATCACATGTTCAGACTTCCTTACACACATCACAAGTCAGTTTATTATAACTCGATCTTGATCGAAGCGTGTATCATGGCTCCTCAGGCTATTGCTCCAGTGTTTGGGCGAGCAATTCGGTTTATATATAGTAATTTGAAAGTGCTTGACACGGAGTTGATCCAGGCTTTCTTGGGCTGGTTTGCTCATCACTTGAGTAACTTTGGGTTTACTTGGAAGTGGCAAGAATGGGCTGGCGATGTGTCATTGCCAGATCTCCATCCTAAGCGAGTATTTATTAAAGAGCTAATCCTGAAAGAGGTTCGGCTCTGCTACACTGACCGGATCAGAGAGACTCTAACCCCAGAGTTTGCTCCGTTTTTGCCAAAAATCTCGGATGAAGTGCAGTTCAAATACCTAGAAGGCGAAGGAATGTATCAGGAGACAGTAAACCGACTTATTACCCATTTAAGAGAAGCAGCCGCAGCCAAGAAGAAGAGTCTCATGCCCACTGGCCAGAAACAGAAAGACGAAAACGATGTGAAAATGGACCAGGGACGCGATGAAGATGCCAATGAAAACGAAACTAAAGAAGCGAAAGAAGAAGAAGAAGAAGAAGAAGAAAAAGAAAAAGAAAAAGAAGTTGATTCAGAATTAGACTCGATTGTCAATGAACTCAGAGATAAAGCAACCAGTGAAGCTGTTGGCGGACGGGCCGATGCGATTGACAAGACTTTAGTCGATATTGTGGTATCAACCGTCTGCTACCTGGGAAGTCGGTCTCTATCGCATGCTGAGAACTGGGTTGACCGTTGCTCTCCATTGATAAATTCCAAAATCATTGGAAATGACGAAATCGAGGAACGTCAAAAAGATGTTATTAATTCGGTTCTCACATTCTGGAGTGAGCAGCCACATGTGGGATTAATTGTGCTGAAGTTCTTTGTCAAAAGTAAGGTTGTACCAGCCCAGGTGCTTTTGGATAGTATATTACAAGATAACAGCCTGTTATTTAGCAATCATGGATGGGGCAGCATTTGTAACATCCTAGATCACAATGATGAGCTGGTTGGTTATATTTTAAGTGATTTGCAAACCAAGGTGGGAAATCTACCGGAAGCAGCTGATGGTAGTAACGGCGAGCAGGAAAGTGGCAATGGAGAAGAGACTTCTGCGGAACAACAGGAGGCAAATGAGAAGCAGTGGCTCAGGTGGTGGTATGAAGGGCTAATTCGAGCTATATCTCGGCGATACCATGATAAATTAGGAGACTATGAAGGCGAGAGCGGTTCTATAGTTATGGCCAAGAGCTTGTGCGTATAGTAACAAAGCAGTAGAAATTGATGTAAAGTAAGAGCGGAATGCTTTAAACAATCTATCTGCGAATGATTCGCATCACTAAATATTGCCCTAGTGGACTAAATCCAAAAAAAAAAAAAAAAAAAAAAAAAAAAAAAAAAAAAAAAAAAAAAAAAAAAAAAAAAAC
>JAJLUM010000137.1:0-18548 GCA_030564265.1 Blastobotrys attinorum
TTTTTTTTTTTTTTTTTTTTTTTTTTTTTTCAAGTTTTTTGTTCTTTTGTTCTGTAATTTTATAATTTGATGATGATTGCCAGTGAGGTTAATGATTCCATCCAAACTCCGTAGTAGCAACACTGACACTTTTGATTATTAAATGATCTGCCCCAAAATCAATCTTTCCTGATCACACATTTCCTCGCTGCTCGGTAGGTTAAGACTCGCGTATTTATGCCTTTTCAAATTTTACTTTTCGCCATCAATTCCGGTTCTTTGGATCCCTGAATTCGTTTTTAAACTCGTCCCAAAACAACCCTCGAAACACTCTAATCTTATTCAGGGTGATGCGTAAAGACGATGGCCCAATTTCATCGTCCAAATGAGACTCAAATTCCTCCCTTGGAGGAGGCTTTTCGCCTTTCATTCTTGCATTAGTATAGCGCACAAACCTGTGAAATCTTCGACTCTCCAGTAGTTTTTTCACCAGGTACTCATGAACTGACTGTTGCCACATTGTGTATCAATACAAACTGAATGCAAGCCAAAATATCAATTTTTCAAGTAGAATCCCGCTATTTCTTAAGAAAAATCTGAATACTTTCAATAAAAACTTTATATATCAAGCGAACTTTATGTCGACCAGAGAAAAAGTTGAATAGTTCAAACCCCCACTGGAAAAAATAGTGGGCCAAAATCACTACGCAAAACTAGCTCGGTAAGAAAAAGAGAGATCGATGCATTGGGACTTGATCCGATGCGACAATGACCCCAGGAATAGTGCCCATCCTACAGCTAGAGCAGAATTACGACGACGATAACGATGACAGCCACGAATCTAACCAGAATAGTGGCCAAAGAAGTGTTACAATAACCCCTGCTGAGAAGTCTGGCGATGACTACTTCAGCCTTTCTCCCGGAGATGGGAACACGGACCAAAACCAAGCTTCACTCTCGACTGGCCGGCAGCAGCAAAGGCCCAGCCTCATCTCGAGATTGAGTTCAGAAGGACCTTCGATATCGATCTATCGAGGGTCCTACATCAAATCCAGTGGGTCGCTTCGGTCGCACTGGAACGACAGTAGTGGCCATTCAGAATCCAACTCTGGACCCGGCAATCATGGCCATTCTTCATCTCATCATCATCATAATCATCACCACCACCAGCAGCATCATCTCTCTCATCTTTCCCATTCTGCAATTTCGGGCCCAGATAGCCTACATCCGCATAGTAGACCAGCGTCAGTCCGCAGTGATCCGAGAGCTTCTCTGTCCCAGGTGCGCATGGGACGTATTCTCTCGAAAGACACAGAGTTCCGGGACAGATATGACCTCGAAGAGCTGAGAGAAGGGTTCTTTGACGCAATTTTCGTGCCCCCTACAGCCATAGAGGAGAATTATAGACAGGCCATTGAGCAGAAAAGGCTTCCTGAGCAACAGCCAGAGGATAGGGATAGGCTAACGGTGCGGCTGGAACGCGCCCTAGTAGACGGATTGAGGCAGGTGTTTTTCTCGAGACGCGGCTTGGCTCTTCTACGGGCATCTGTAGCATATCTGATATGTTATATATTATGCGTAATTCCCGCTGTGAAGGGCTGGTTTGGACGATATAGCTACTTTGCGCCCTGGGCAGCCATCCTACATCACAGTGGTCGGTCCATTGGATCTCAGCTGGAAATCACACTCGACTCTGTGGTTGGGATGGCCCTGGGGCTCGGTTGGTCTTCATTAGCTCTATACATCTCTACAGCTACCAAGGCATCCCAGCACGGGTTTGGTGGGATCCATGCGTGCTCGTTGATAGTGGCATTATGGATCACATCTTGGATCCGGGCACATTTCATTCGAATGTACCACGGACTGATTACATGCGCATTATCCTTGATATTCATGGAGACGGTCTTGATATCTGAAAGAGTGTATTGGAAAAAGGCATTCCAATTTGGAATACCTTATCTTTTCGGACTGGTGGTTCCTCTGGTAGTGTCGCTGGTGGTATTCCCTGATTCCGGTCACATGGCGATTATGGAAGAGCTTCAAGCGACTCTCAGAGAATGCCAGAAGGTTGTCCAGTTCTGTGGAGGACGAGACAAGGAGCAGCGAAAAATGGCTAGGAACGAACTAACCGTGAAATCCTTAGAGTTTTCCAGAGCTTTTCGGGAGATGAGCAATGAGATCACTATATCCACTATGAGCTCTAGACAAATGCTAGACATACGTAATTCGCTGCAATCAGCGGTCACACGATACCGGTCGATCCCCAAACCAGCTACTCTGTTCAGCAAGGAGGCTATAGAGCCGGATTCGCCCGTGGAGTTTCTGCGAAGTAACTTTGGTACTTCGGCAAAGAATTTGATTCACTCGATCGTCAAGTGTCTCGACGAATGCATCTTCTATGTCGAGTACCTGAAAACTGGAGACAAGAAAAACTACACTAGTACTAATCTGGAACAGAGACTAGAAAAATTAGATGCGGCTATCGAATCGCTTGGAGCCGCATACCACAAAACCGTGAAACAGGAAAAGATTTTTAAGCAAGCATCGACAAACCATGAGATGTTAGACATCATGCTGTACGTGCACTACCTGTACGAGGCCAGTAAGGCTACTCACCGACTGGCAAAAGAATTTGAACAACTTCAAAGTACCAAAATGCCCAAAAGAAAATGGCAATTCTCGCGACCTATTTATCCCTTCATGCGAGGACTGTACCGGACAACTGCACAGATCACACATGACCGCGGCGGAGAGTCAGCCGCATACTACTATCAGGCCAAAAAAGAGGTCGAAGCCTCGTTCAAGGCGATTGAAAAGCTCAACTACCAGTACTTTATAAACCCTGAAAGCAATAATAATAACAACAGCTCTACGAGAAATACCGACAATTACAAAAGCGAAAAGGAGGAGATCCAAGATGCAAAGGGCTGGAGGTACAAAACGTGGTGGTTGATGCATAAAATGCAGGGCTACGAATCCCGTTTTGCCGTCAAAGCCTCGATAACGTTGACCTTGGTATCTCTCCCGGCATGGGTCAACACTAGCTCTAGCTCCACCTCTTGGTACACCAAGTATGATTCGTGGTTTGCGGCAATGATGGCCTGTGTCGCACTACATCCCCGGGTCGGCGGAAATGCTAAAGACTTTGTTACCAGATCAATATTTTGCTTTATGGGCTCGGTATGGGGTGGTATAGTAGCTCGAACTTATAATTCCTATGCTATGGTAGTGCTTGGGATGCTATTTATGTTGCCCTGCTTGTATCGCTTCATTATCACATCACACCCACGGTCGGGGCTTGTGGGGTGTGCTTCTTTCACATTAGTATCTCTCAGCATCGAACCGGGTGACAATATCTTCAAGATGACATGGACTCGGTTTTTAGCAATTGAGGTCGGTCTGGCCAGTGCATTTGTGGTCTCGTGGGTGTTTTGGCCGTTTGTGGCTAGGCACGAAGTGCGTAAATCTACCGCTATTGTCTTATCACAGATCAGCCAGTGTTACCAGATCGTTACCGATAGATACCTTTATAAAAATGAAGATGAGGAGCTTCCTACTCTTGCCTTACAACTAGGAGAAATCCGTGAGGCGAGAATGCTTCAGAACTTACGAGCTCTGGAGCAGCTTATAGAAATGACTGAGCACGAGCCTACACTACGGGGTGATTTCGACTCCAGTCCCTATCAGGCGTTGCTCCATTCTTGTCAGTATGTGTTCCAGAAAATCGCTGATGCTCGCATTAGCTCAATCTACTTCAATGTCTTTGAGTCCGATGCCAACCGCAGTGTAACTCGGCAATTGGTATCTTTACGAAGAGATAATGCGGCGTCAGTTATCTTTGTGTTCTATATTCTTGCCAATTCATTCCGGTCAAAACATAAGGTTCCTAGGTTCTTGCCTTCTGCAGCTATGTCACGGAAGCTGTTGTTCGACTCACTAGCAGAACTGGCGGAAGCAGCACATGCTGATGCCAATTCGAATTCAAACGACACCGCTGCGGGAGATAAGACGAAGGAGCATCGGATCTGGCAAATGGTCCATGAAGCGGCTTTCTCTAGGGCCTTTACGGACATTACTGAAGAACTGGAGAAAATGATTGCATATTCAAAATATATATTAGGAGAAGAACGTATATAATCCGTATGTACACACACACTGGGGTTACTCCTTCTGTTTGCCATTATTTATTTCATTAGCTCCTTTGTGCCTTAATCAACAATACTACTATTCCTGGGAACATACTCAAGTCTAACGACCATGATTATTGGTCAATTGGTTGTTGTTGGTTTTTCTAACCCCATGATATTCGGCCTTTTTATTTCAGTTTTTAACTGTCGTGGACACTGCAAAGTTCCTGGAAATAAAGTGGAACGCAACAATCAGCAGCATGGCCACAACTCCAAAAGACACAGCAATGGATTCCAGCTGTCTATCAGAGATCATTTTGTTCCTTCTGCGTGTTTAATAGTTAGAGGTGATGGTGATGATGATGCGTGGATTAAACTCTTCTCCGGATGATGTGTCGTCTAGTTGGGTATTTGGTCTTGTCACAAAATGTTACCCTGTCTTCGTGCGGCGTCGGACATTCAGGCTCCACCAAGAAACCCTCGAAAAATTCCGGCTCTGGATCGACTTGTCAACCACTTTACGAGCAATTCTATCATACATTCATAATGGGCTTTTTTCACTCGCGGCGAAAGAACCAATCCCTGGACAGTAATAGTAGCAACAATAGTAACAACAGTAGCAGCTCAGATGATCTGGGCATGCGCATACACTATGAGTTCCAGCAACTCAACATCGAAGAACGAGATAGACTGAAACGAAAGCACTCACAGGGAGAGTTCGATGTCGCGTTGCAGAATAAGCATCTCAACCGGTACACTAACGTCCTACCCTATGACCAAACCCGAGTTAAACTGAAACTTGCAAACATAAAAGAACAAGAAGAAGTGACAAGGGACCAAAATGATTACATCAACGCGTCATGGATCTCTGTGCGCGACAGACAGTATATTGCAACGCAGGCCCCATTAGATTCTACTGCAGCCCAATTCTGGTTTATGGTGGATCAAACGGGGGCCTCGGTGGTGGTCATGCTGACAGGGCTGGTGGAACGAGGCACCGTCAAGTGTAGCAAGTACTGGCCCGACGATCAAGCTGTATATGAGCACAACGGCAAGCAGATTCGTGTAAAACTGCTATCGACTCAATTCCAAGACCCGAATAATGACAAAGACTACGAACTACGGGTATTCGAGGTTAATGGCCGGAAAGTCAGTCACTATTATTACACCCAATGGGCAGATTTTGCAGTTCCAACTGGATCAATAGCAGAATTTGCCAAAGAGATCAATCGCGACGAGAACTATTCGCAACCAGTGATAACTCACTGCTCAGCTGGAATTGGGAGAACAGGAACCTACATCGCGATCGATGCACTGATCAATGATTCAGATGGTTATAATGCTAGTAATACGGCAATGGTCCACGATCTTGTATCATCTCTTCGTGACCAGCGGCCAGGCATGATTCAAAACCTTGATCAGTACACATACGTTTATAGCGAGGTGAGTTGTGTGCAAAATTCTTGAGACATGAAAAGGACACAAATGTCTATGCTGTTTCAAAGGAGTGATGGAGAGGAATTGAAGCACGTCGCAGTTAGAGCATTTATTCATAGCAGAGTTATTGCTGCTGAGACAGAAGCTTATGAAAGCTGATCCAGGCTTAATTCAAAAACAATAAACATAAATTATTACACAAAATACAATCCCAAATATTTATATATACGTATGCGTATACACTCACTAACCAGAGCACATTTCACAAGCACCTGGATTCTGAATAGAACAGGCCAAAACCTTGTCTGCATAAATATCATTTTCCTTATCTTCACCATCTTGGGTGACTCCATCGGCTGAAGCTTTCTCATCACCTTCCACGGTTTTACCAGCAGCAGGTTCCTCAGAGATCTTGGTAGCACCCAGCTTGGCGGTCACCTCTTCGGCAGCAGATGAAGCTGGGGTAGCTGGAGATGATACCGACGAGGCAGTTGATGGAGAGGAAGCTGGTACAATAGCACCTTTATATGTCTTCTTCTTCATGTCCAACTTGGCAAGTGAGTTGTCGGCAACCTTCAATGCTTCTTGATCAACTGTGAATTGAATTGGGGCAGATGCAGCTTGAGTTCGCAGATAGTACATACCTGTCTTGATACCCTTTTGCCAACCATAGAAATGCATAGATGTCAACTTACCCATGGTTGGATTTTGGATGTGAATATTCAAGGACTGTGACTGATCAATGAATGGGGATCGGTCAACAGCCATGTCAATGATAGTCTTTTGAGAGATCTCCCATACAGTCTTGTAAAGCTCCTTGGTCTCCTTTGGAATGTTTGGAATGTTCTGAATAGAACCATTGGCAGCAATAATTCTGTTCTTCATATTGTCATTCCATAGATCCATTTCAACAAGGTCCTTCAACAAGTATGGGTTAACAACTTGGAATTCACCAGCCAGAACTCGTCGAGAATAAATATTAGATGTGTATGGTTCAAAGCATTCATTGTTACCCAAGATTTGAGAAGTAGAGGCAGTTGGCATTGGAGCAACCAACAAGGAATTTCGCAACCCGTACTTCTTCAGGTCATCCTTCAAGGAATCCCAGTCCCACAAGGTGGTTGGTTGAACATCCCACAAGTCAAATTGCAACAAACCTTTGGAGGCTGGGGAGCCTTCATAGGTTTCGTAAGGGCCAAATTCCCGAGCTAGTTCAATACTTGCTTCAACAGCACCGTGATAAATAGTTTCAAAGATTTGAGTGTTGACTTCTCGAGCTTGGTCAGAATCAAATGGCAATCGCAGGGCCATGAAGGCATCAGCCAAACCTTGCACACCGACAGCGATTGGTCGGTGTCGCATGTTGGAATTCTCAGCTTCCTTGACTGGATAGTAGTTACGATTGATGATGGAGTTCAAGTTTCTAGTAACAACCTTGGTGATTTCATGAAGCTTACTGAAATCGTAGTACATACCACCTGACTCAGATCGGACAAATGCTGGAAGAGAAATGGAAGCCAAGTTACAAACAGCAACTTCATCTGGAGCAGAGTACTCAACAATTTCACAACACAAGTTAGAGCTCTTGATAGTACCGAGGTTTTGTTGATTTGATTTTCGGTTACAGGAGTCCTTGTAAAGCATAAATGGGTTTCCGGTTTCGGTTTGGGCTTCCAAAATGGCATACCACAATTTTTGAGCCTTGATTGATCGTCGGCCCTTACCCTGAGATTCGTATTTCTCATAGAGGGCCTTGAATTCATCCCCATAAACTTCATCCAAGCCAGGACATTCATTTGGACACATCAAAGTCCACTCACCATTGGCCTTGACTCGCTCCATGAACAAATCTGGGATCCAAAGGGCCAAGAACAAATCCCGCGCTCGGACTTCTTCTTTACCATGGTTCTTTCTCAGATCCAAGAACTCGAAAACGTCATCGTGCCATGGCTCCAAGTACATTGCAAATGCCCCTGGTCGCTTATTGCCACCCTGGTCAACATATCGAGCAGTGTTATTAAAGACTCGCAACATTGGTACAATACCGTTTGAAGTACCGTTGGTTCCGGCAATATAAGATCCGGTGGCTCGAATACTTGAGAAAGACATACCGATACCACCAGCAGACTTGGAGATCAATGCACAAGTCTTCAAGGTGTCGTAAATACCGTCTATGGAGTCTTCCTTCATGTTGATCAAGAAACATGAAGACATCTGAGCTTGAGGAGTACCAGCATTGTACAAAGTTGGAGATGCATGAGTGAAATATTTCTGAGACATTAAGTGATAAGTCTCAATTGCTTTGGCAATGTCTCTGCCGTGGATACCAACAGCAACTCGCATGATCATGTGCTGTGGCCGTTCTGCAATCAACCCATTCAATCTCAGCAGATAGGATCGTTCCAAGGTCTTGAAACCAAAAAAGTTATAGTTGAAATCACGCTCAAATAGGATAGCAGAGTTCAATTCCTCGGCATTTTCCATAACGATCTCGTACAAATCCTTGGAAACCATAGGACTGTGCTTATCATTTCTTGGATTGACATATTTATACAGATCCTCGACTACTGCCGAGAATGCCTTCTTGGTCTGCTTGTGCAGATTTGATACTGCGATTCTAGCAGCCAAGATTGCGTAATCTGGGTGTTGAGTGGTCATATAGGCTGCGGTTTCAGCAGCCAAATTATCCAGCTCAATGGTTGTTACACCTTCATAGACACCACTAATTACACGTTGAGTGATTTGGGTTGGATCAACATGTGCAGGATCTAGCTTATAGCAGAGTCTTGACACACGAGCAGTGATCTTGTCAAACTGAACTTTCTCTTCACGCCCGTCACGCTTTACAACGTACATTACCATCGATAGACTGGGGGATATTCTTTTTTAGAAAAAGGGGAAAAAAGAATTAGGATTATAATATTAAAAAAAGACGCGGTTTATACCAAAGTAAAGAGGGAAAGAGAGGGAATGAAAGAAATAGAAAAGGAACTGAAGAAAAGTGGAAAATATGATACTTTATATACTTAATCGCGTCGAGGGCGCGTTAGTGTGGCATTATTAGAAATTTCTGTTGTTTTGACGCGCGTGCCTCGCGCCGTGATTTGTAATGGAGGTACGCGTTTAAAGTCGCCCAAACTTACATTCTCCCAAGGATTTGGGTGTTATGTGTTTATGACGCGTGGGTTACGTGTCTCTCGATTCGGCATTGAAGCAGAATAAACATTCTTTTGGCGTAGATCTGTTAAGCAGCCATTACTTGAGATCCACATTAATACGACCGAGGCGACAAGCATATAAAAATAACCGCATATATCCTCACCCGGCTGGTGCTGTTCTGGTAAACAATGACTCGATCAGTCCATATTGATGCAGGAATTGCAGGTCCAGATGACCTGAGTGGGTTACGTGAGAGTGTATGTGGCATCATATTTTGTTATCTAATCTGATAAATACCGATTTGGAATTTGGCTAACTGGGTTTGTATTAATTTGAGGATAGCGATACATTAATATCACCTATTTGGCTAGTGAATCTAGCATAAACATATCCTCACGCAGCATACTTAGTCAGCTTGACGATAGTGAGAAGCCGAGTTTCGCGTAAGTGTTTTTTGATTCGTTTGGTGGAAAGATAAGTGGTTTGTCATATGGTGGAAAGAGAAGCGCGACTGAGCAGCTGCTTGGAACAGAAGTGGAGCACTTACAAGCATTGAAGATGATTGTAAGAGACTGGCACACCGGAATTACAATTTGCAGGGACTAACTTTTGCCTCTTTTGCTTTTTAGGATATTTGATGAGTCTCTTTTGCCAGAATTGGTTTCTCTAGCTAAGCGAGAGGGCCAAACGGGGAATGAGGAGGAGCTGGACATTGACCTATCACAATTCGTTATCCACAGCGGTACCTATAACGGAATGCATTATAATATAACTGAGCGTAGCAGTAGTGTAGACGTAGAAGCAGGAGCAGGTGAGAACAGCAGAAGTGCTGGCGATAGTCTAAAACGACAAAAGATTGGGAAGGATGCTAAAGCTGTAGCGTCGAGACATTCTGGTCTTGTAGAACATTACTCGTCTTTAGAGATTGCATTCATCATGACAGCCATATACCATTCCCGGTCTCTTCTGCATCACAAGACAGTGGTCTCGGAATGCATATTTCAGACGCTACAAGAGTTTGACGATGGGTTAGTAGTGTTTTCGCGCACATTGTTGTCTATACACGAGAAGATCAAGGCTCTAAACACTAAAACTGCTCGAATGAGTACCATGGGGGTGGCTCTGATGAAGAAACCAATCATTCAGCGACCCGAATTGGTTCGGTTTTTTCTCTCGAGGCTAGATCTTTTTGATAAGGGAGAGCTCAATCCTTCGTCATCATCTGAAGGCGGTAAAGAGCTTAAATTTCAATATGCATTCAGCCAGCGCGACGTTCAGCTAGCTCTGAGTGCTGCCCAATGGGAGTACCCACCTCACACTGAACTGTCCACTATAGCAAAGGGCTTCAAGAATTATTTTGGACCTGTGCATAGTGGGAAAGTTATAAAAGACAATACGTGGACTGAGTTCCTCAGGAAAAGGGTATTTGCAAAACACAGTTCCTCGAATTATGTGGGCAGATTTTATGGGGAATTGAGAGACGCTGGTTTCCAGCCGAGTGAGATCACGTCAGCTTCATTGCTACTATCCAGGGAGAGAGCAAGTGGCACTCGAGGGGTTTTGGCATTGGCACAAAGGACGAGCGAGGAGGACGAATTTGATGCATTTTTTGATCAATGAGGCTGATACTGACTTTGATTTATAGCTAAATAACAAGATATTTTGTGTATGCATTTGATCAGAAACATTTCCTATATATATATACATATATATCACAGAAAAAAAATACTAGGCAGGTATCAACCCCCACCAACACCTGGTGGTCGCTCTTGCTCATGCACCTCAATGATGTCTGTGGACAGCAATAGTCGAAGCTGCGGCGTGATTTCTGGCACGTCTCCTTTGCTGCTGGGCTGCGCCGATGCATTACTGGAGGAACTAGCACCATGAGCCGCATCAGCCTCATGAGCCTCATGAGGCTCACTGGTGACTTCGTCACCATTCCGACTCTGCTGCTGCTGCTCTTGTCGACGCCGATCTACCATCTCAACGCTCTTTCTGAACCGATTGAATAGAAGCTCTGCTCGAGTCAAAATCACCTCCAGATCAAGCGTCATCGACAGATCGTTCATGTATTTCAGCACCTCGTCAAACTGCTGCAAGTGCTCCATAATCACATCCTTGTGTTTGTCCAAAATGGCCAGGGCAATAAATAAATGAAACTGTGAAGTGTGGTAGTCCGTCCACAGCACCTCCCATAGCCTCAGCACATCGTCCCACTGGAACTCCCGTTTATACCACACTAGCAGCATTCTGAAAAAGAAGAAAAAATTGGTAGAGTCTGCCTTAGCCAAATGGTCATACAATTTCGGCAGCATAAACTGGACGAGCTGATCAAGAGTCAGTAGCTGCTCCCTCATGCCCGACTGGTCCCGCATAAAGTTTCTTTCCATTCGCTTCATAAATTCACAAAACGCCCAAAACGCCACCGCGTCATCCTGGAAAACTACATACAGCGGCGATAGCAGATCACTCATCCCCTGGACATAACCCAGATTGACATTGTACTCATTGTATGTAATCAGCATGTCCTTGAGCTGCTCCAAATGCGGGTTCGTGCTTTCGAACCGAGAATCCGGATCTGGATGAGGCGTATCACTCTCGGCAAAGAAAGTAATGTTACGGTCAGTCCGGTGGACATCTTTTTCTATCCGCACTTTCTGGTCTTTCCAAAACTCATCGTTGGTCTGCTTGTCTGAGTCGTCCCACCAGTTGCGCTTCAGACGATAGTACTCATTGCGCCTTTCATTCATGATCGCCTTGCGCTCCTCGGCATCAGACTCCCAGCGATACACACCAGTCAAGAAGAGCCAAGCTTCGGGTCTCACCTGTGGAGAGAGCCCACCGTGGAAGATGCGCTCCTTGACCTCTGACTTGGTGATGCATAGTCTTCCAGTGTGATCGAAGAAGGCATTCCATTCAGCGAGCCCTACTTCGTTGCGCCGCTCAACATTCATGTCAATGTTGAGCATCTCGAAATCGTCTGCCATATCTTGGAAACTATCATTCCACACAATCCTGGTCCTGGACCGCTCGGCTTCCTCTGCAATTCCCATAGCCCATTTAGCCAGGTAGACTCTGGCCACATCAAAATCGTCCCCGATCTTTTGTACTTCTGGCTTATTAAGGAGCTTCTGCACTTGGGGAGGCGATTTATCAATTACGTTTTGTGCGGCTTTTCTGGAGAACTGGGTCACTCTTGCTAGTTTCTGTAAGATATTCCACCGGGCATCCTTGAATGCCCTAGTCAAAGTATCTTCGCTACCAGCAGCTGGTTGCGGAGAGGCATTACGGGGAGAAAATGACTTTCGATCTTCAGGCTCTGGGTTGACCAAAACGATCGACGGTTCCAGAGTACTTTTCTCCAACACTGCGAAGTTTTTGAGGCACTGGATAAACTGCTCACCGCCCCAAAAGAGTTCGCTGTCTCCGTTGGAGAAAGGGTTAAAGTCCTTGGCCCGTTGCTGGCGTTGTAAGATGGTGCTTTGAGACTCAGAATCGTGGAAAAACAGTGCTGGCTGGGTTTCCTCTGACCGAGTGTGCAGCACTACAGAGCCATGCCACCACCCCAGGGAGGGTGGTCGAACTTGAATAGAATAGATGTTGTGGAGAGGGATAGAAAATGCATACGATGTTAGTGAAGATTTGGGTGGTGGTGACACCAGAACTTCAGAGTTTGGTGCAGTAGTGGTGGCCCCTGCCGACGAATGTGATAGAGAAGCCGTAACTACCTCGTGGGTAGAGGGATCCAAATCGACTTTTACATAAGAGTCGTAGTCGTCGCTGGTTTGCAATACAGACTCAGGAATCCATGAGAGTAGGATCTCCCTATTGGAAGCGTTCTTGGGGCGAACTAGGGCTATGAATCCTGGGATGTTATCTTTGGCCGATTTCGAAGGATGGACATAAACCTGATTCAGGAGCAAGTTAGCAGGCTCTTTGGTTCTTTTTTTTTTTTTTTTTGGTGGCAATCTGCCGTTATCGTTCATACCTTGGACTTGGAAAACAGTAGCTGTACTCTGTTAGTGGTCGGCATTATCACCAAATAATCAACGTCCTCCACTGTCTCGAAAGGTGAGGAAGTTACTGATTTTCTGGTATCGACGGCCGCTGCTATCATGCAAAAGCTGGAAAAGCGGTATTAGAGTGTGTTATCTTTCGTTTTTTTTGTTGGAAGCAGCAGCTTCGCTTTAAATGTGGAGGATTAGAGTGGCGTTGGCGGGCTTCCTTTTTCTTTTTAATTTTTGTGAGCCAACTGCCGGGTTACCGCAATATCCGTACAAAATGAACTTTATATGGTGCTTTACTTCACTTTTTGTGAGTTTGTGGCTATTAGGAAGAACTTTCTATCGATTATTGTCGAGCTTTATGTTAGTGGATGGAAAAAAACAATAATTTTGGTAGTAGGACTAAAACAAAACAGCCTACCAGGACAAAGAGTGAGACTGTTGCTTTGCGCTTGTGATCGCTTTGCGGCGGCTCTTTTTTTTTTTTCTCTCTCTCTCTCTCTCTCTTATCGCGCCGCACGATAGGCTTTTGAGCCTCACGTGGAACGATTTCTGAATTTTCTATGTGGAATTAGACTCCTATTACGTGATGGTAGTAGATCTCAGCTAGTATATGGATCTCTTGATGTTCTTTTCGGAGTTCCAGTTAGTCCAGGCGCCCCTCTTGTCGTGCTGGGCCAGACAACACATTTGATTTAGTTCTTTAGTTCAGTTAATGTATTTGTCTCTTGGTGGAAGTAGTTGGAAAGGTACAGAAGTTGAGCAATTATTTCGAGAAGAACAACTGTTTAATAGATTCAGCGAGTTTTTTTCCTGGATTTCATGGGCGTCCTCTGTCACTATTGATGTAACTAGGTGGATGAGGATGTGAGAGAGCAGAAATATTCTGCCACATAAGACGATCGTTGATAATATCACTTCTTTTATCCAGCTGACAGTTCATTTTATACCCCTTGATCTCTTGGATCGGCCCTTTGAATAAGTGGATCGGTTTAGCTAAGCTGAACGGCCGCACATGTCGTGTAGCATACTTTCAATTGGATAAGGTGAGTGATGGTACGCACAGTAGAGAGTTATTCGTTCTGTAGCACTAAATCGGAAACTCCAACTTGAAAATGAAGAAAGATAGCCCAATTGCATTGACTTCTGATACTCGCTTACCAAATTTCACGACTGATGACCTGAAGTTTCCACAGCGCTACATACCCGACTGCTATGCATCTTGATTAGACACCTAGAGTCACTAAACCTGAATCAACAGCCACATATAAGCACCCAAAAGGCGACAGACATCCCACAGAACTCATCATGGAAGTTCATAGATGCACATATATATATATATATATTAGCTTATTCGTCGCAAGCCAAATATTGAGCCGCTCGACGTCGCACAAAATTCCAACATGAGAAGAAACTGCGCTCTCGCACAGATGTGATTTCCCGGAACATTTTCGAACATTTCAACAGACCTAGATCACTTTCACTCGGGCATTTGATTTTCCTCATTTTCATTTCTATATATAGGAGAAAAAATAGAAAAAATTTTTTTTTTTTAAATAAACGAGTCTATATCGGTTCAACCATTGCCCACCACTGCAGCTCAACAATGGACGACCAGTTCTACGTCAAACGACTAAGGCCCACACAAGCCACCTGGAAAGACTTCCTGCATCTTGGTGAAGCCTGTGCTCGTGGTTTCAAAAACGACGACCTCTTCAGCTACGCCGTAGGACCCCAATTTGCATTCGGTAACGACCATGTGTCAGTCAGAGGAATCCGCGACCCAAGAGATAGACTCTCGCAGCTGATTCTACGTGCAAACCAGTACAAAAAGCTAGTGCGAGGATGGGCAAAACTACTAATGCACAAGTGCCTAATGGATGGCTACGATACACACGTGCTCTATAAAAAAGACCCAGACCAATTGCCCCACCAGGACCTCGCTATCGGGCTGGCAATGTGGGTTTATCCAGACTATATGGCTCCAGAGCTAGAAACAAAACTGGGTCGAGATAGAATGCTCTGGAAATTGAAACGATGGTTAGGCGAAATATGGCTGAACCTCTCCAACTGGTGGGAATACGGGTATAATGGGCACCCTGTTATGAACGAACGGCTTACCAGTTACATTGGCGGCCAAAATGCGTGGTTCGACAAGAGAAGACTTACCGAACAGCAGCTGGCTCAAATGGACTACGAGAAATTGTGCGATGCATCTTACCCAGAGAACAAAATGGTATATCTGTCATATTTCGTCATTGACTCTGACTACCAGCAGCGAGGACTGGGCAGCCTTTTGATGGGCAGATCTCTAGATTTCATATCTCACATTGAGCCAGAGTTCAGATCTGGCTCGAGCTCCTCAATCGGGCCTCAGAAGTTTTATCTCGAAGCATCTCCAGCGGGCTTCTACCTGTATAAAAAGTTTGGTTTCCAGCAGCTAGACAAATATGAGGAGATTGTAGATGGGGCTCCAATTGTGGCTTGTTATATGGAGATGGTTCGCAAAGTGGAATAGTGATTTTTTTTTTTTTTTTTTTTTTTTTTTTTTTTTTTTTTTTTTTTTTTTTTTTTTTTTTTTTCGACTGAGACCATCATGGCACACCTCACTGATATAAATTATAAGTACCACATGTAAATTATGCTCTCCAAAGAGTCCTCTTCTGTCCGCTGTTACCCCCGATTAACCTCCGAACCCCACCGAGGTACAAAAAGACCTCCGACCAATTTCGATGAAAGCTGTACTTCTCTCTCCACCTTTTTTTTATAGCAGGATAGTGATATTTCATCTTTCATTCTTCCTCCCTTTTTCTTAACTTTTTCTCTTTCTTCAATCTCTTGCAGTCCCCGGTTATACCAGTAACAAGAATGCTTGGTTTTCGATCAATGGTAAAAAATCAACTCAGACAAATGTCCACCGCAAGCACTACTGTATCCAACCCTATCAATTCGCTAGCCGTCATTGGATCTGGCCAAATGGGGGTTGGAATCGCATACGTCGCTGCTGCTAACAGCAAGGTGCCAGTCAATTTGGTCGACAGTTCCGAACAGTCTTTGACCAAGGGGCATTCTTTTATTGAGAAATTGCTGACCAAAAATGTCAGCAAGGGTAAAATCACCGAATCTGAGGCCACTGAAATCAAATCACGAATTACCACAACCACCGAACTGGAAAAAGGTGTGGGTAATGTGGACATGGTTATTGAAGCAGTTCCAGAGATCCCCTCTCTGAAAAATGAGATCTTTGAAAAACTCGCAAAAGTTACACAGCCTCATACTGTCCTAGGTACTAACACCTCTTCAATTGGCATCACCAAAATCGCTGCTGCTGCTAAAGGTGCAGAATCACGGGTTATTGGTGTGCACTTTATGAATCCTGTGCCGGTGCAGCCAGGTGTGGAAATCATTTCTGGATTGCAAACCAGCACAGAGACTCTAGCACGCTCTCTTGAGTTCACTCATCGAATGGGTAAAAAGACTTCTACATCTCAAGACTCTCCAGGGTTTTTGGCAAACCGAGTGCTGATGCCCTACATCAACGAGGCCATCATTTGCGTGGAGACTGGGGTTGGACAGAAGGAGGACGTTGATAACATCATGAAGAATGGATGTGCTATGCCTATGGGTCCGTTGCAATTGGCTGATTTCATTGGGCTTGATACTTGCTACGCCATCATGAATGTATTGTATCATGATACTGGCGACTCCAAGTATCGGCCATCTGTTTTGCTCAGCAAGATGGTTGATGCTGGTTGGTTAGGTGTTAAGTGTGGTAAGGGGTTTTACGACTATGAAAAGCCTGGCGCTAAATTATAAAAAGAAAATGATGAATCACGGAGGGGGGTTTTTTGGAAGAATATAAATAGATATAAGTACAATTATAGCGATTCTGGTACCACTAAGGTGTTATTGTTAATTATTCAAAGCGTTAAGCTCTAATGCTTGTCAGGTCTGAGATCTTGCGTTTTTTTGGGCAGTGCCAGGCCCTTCTTGAAATCACTGAACCATAGCGACTGTTTATAGCTTCCAATTGCAATGGAATCACCAAGACGACGAGTCTGATAGGATATTTGATCTGCGATGCAATTTCCAGATCAATACCATCGGGCGTTTTAAATCTAGGAATGCAAGTTTATACGACAAATCTGATATGGGGGCGGAAAAATAGTATCATTTTTTATCGAATTTCGAGACCTTTAGTTAGACATATGCAGATCTCTAATTGTGGTATTAAACATGTGTGCATCTCCTAGATGCAGGTGGATTCTTTTGGTTTTCAGTCTTTAATACCCCAATCCCTTGTATCTAGTCAATTGTCAGTTGTTATTCTGGCCCTTTCTTTTGGTATTGACCGATTTGTTACTGATTATAGGAATCATTATAGCCTATTGCTAATCACTGGTCAATTAACTGCTACATAAATGTTCATATCCGTCATAGCGTTAATCATTTGATTTTCTACGGTCTTATGATCATTGCATTCCTTGCGGTCACCTTCGTGACTGATTGATTTGATAAACCCTCGAAATCGCGAAAACGTCCCTGAGATGCCCCCGGTTGACAAAGAAGGCTCATGCCCTGTTAGCAGACAAAATAGTGACACATGAACTTCTGTCTGCTAAGTACTGGGCTAGACCCACATATCCGTAATGCGTGCCAAAGAAGGTGCATGCATTCATTCATTTCATGCTGTTCCGCCGATCTCTGAACCTGGATGCAAGCGTCAAAAAGCTGAATGAGCCCATAGCTATACATACCCGGTTGTAGATATCAATTAAAAAGGCCGAAAAAAACTAAAATTGAAAATAAGAGCACCAGAAGCTCAATCATCGAAAATCCTCCATTGGCAACAACAGGTTTAGGCAGCACACACTAACTCCTGTGTCTCAATACCAAAATACCAATAGACACTGTGCTATCGATCGGCACCCCAACAAAAGTTTTTGTATCATTCCCTATAGCTAGCTCTATATAATACGGTTATCACTATTTTCACTTGTCCTATTATGGCTCCCTGCTTGTAGTACAGGACCATAAATGGCAGATCATCCTAGCTACTTTAAAATAAAATAAAAATCAGTGCCAGCACTAAATACAATTGAGCCAAAATGGTCTTTCTGATTGAAATACATTGCATTTCTATAAAGCTAAAATACTGAAACAATCTATAAGCATCGTCATAGCATTTTAAAAATAGATTATGGTACGTATTGCAGTGGCAGACACTGAAGATCGTACCAGAGAGATCTGCGCCGAGGAGTGACAATTAGTACCGCCGAGCAATGCTTTTTACCACCGAACAGGCTCAAATAGTACCTCCGAGCAGTCTTAGTTAGTACCACCGAGTAAGCTTGGGACCCCGAATTGAGCCCTAGCTTTGGATCGGAGCTAATCGACTTGATTGGATTAGATCGGGTCAATCTGCTTGGTTGAGTTATATTGAATAAATCGGCATGATTTAGCAAATACGAGGCTTCAGGGAGGGGAAAGCGGAAAATTTAGATATTCTGATTGTCGGCGGATCATAGTTGGTAATATATGAAATTAGATACAATGTATAGTTGTCAATCAATCAATAGATTATGCTGGCTATATACCTGCAATCCTTGAGCTGTGACTACGAATCCTTGAAGTAACTGCTGGATATTAAATCGGTAGACCTTTTTCGGGTATAGATATGCGGAATGAAACATTACAACAATCCTTCCCCTCTCAGCCTAAAAAGAAAGCTTGGATTGTATGCAGACAGGGTTTCTCCTTGAAGCAATGAACATTGCAAAAGTGGATAAAAAATAAATTCATGGCTGTGGGTTCGTTTCTGGATTGGCTTAAAAGCTCT
>JAJLUM010000138.1:0-25304 GCA_030564265.1 Blastobotrys attinorum
TATCTATAAATCACAATCTCATCTAGTTGGTTCCTATAATAAGAATACTATGAATATGTGCGCCAACACTTGACGTCTTGCAATGTCAGACCTCCGTTCACGCGTTGTTGATATCCGTTAGGGCCCACCTCATTAAACCGTTTAAACATTGTGTAACAGTCTCCAAAGAGATTCGGCTCCTCACCTGCATTAAAGGCATCAATGACTACTCTTTGGATATAACTAGGCGCTGAATCCGCAAATGAACATTGGTAACCTGCTCTGACTATTTGACGGACAGAAAACATGTAAGAGCGTCCATTATCTCTCCAGTTGTCACAATGGTATATTCGGGGGTAGATTCGCTGAGGCCGATAGTCTGGTTTTATTTCAGCCTCTTCTCCAATGTTAAACATGTAGTATATAGTGTCTTTTACAACAGCAGGGTAGTTGAATGGGTTCAGTATAGCTCCGTAGTTACCGTCCAGGAGTTTTCTCTGTTTCCCAGAGGATGTCGTTCTAGGAGGGGGCCTTTCATGCTCTCGGGGAGAGACAAACGACATATTAACCAGATTCCATTCTCTTCGAATCATTGGAACATCTGTTACCGCTATAGTTATACTAATGATTATAACCGGAAGACCATATTCCATTGTGGCCACATCCTCGTATACTGATAAACTGGTTCCTAACATTTCAACACCAGGACCAAAATCTGGTTTAGCTTTAAAAACGGAAAACTTTGCATTGAGTCTTTCAGGATCAGTACCATCGATTTTACATTGGTCACTACGCCTATCACTGACTTTGCATTGTCGGGAATCGACAGGTAAAAACAGGCTATCAGCAGATACAAAAAGTATATGATGTGCTACTATAGAAAATAATAATAAACAAATTTTCATGATTTTGTTTAATATAAGCAATGGTCATAGGTGAAGAATTAAGGCTCTAATAATCTGACCACACTGATAATGTTCAGGTTTAAGCTAAAAATTGTTATACCTTCCGCGTTAAGAACAGGATAAATTTACAATATATAAGTAGCAACTATGCGCGAACTCTTTAGATCTCAAAGGTTTTACAGAACGCATTCTTATTAGCTATAATGCCTGCACCTCTTCTCCTCTAACCTTCCTTCTTCTAGTTTTGAGTCTGACCGGAGTCCCGCGATAGACTAGATTTACACCACATATCTTTGATTAACAGTGGTTCATAAAAACATCTTACCTCCTGGCGCTATATAAGATTTGGCAGGCTTTCATCGCGTGGTGGTATTAATATTCTACGGTAATATTAGCAGATTCTTTTTAGCTATCTATAAAACAATTCTAAAACTTGAGCATACCAGCCCCTTCCATTAGAATATCCCTAACCGTGCTAGCATTAACCTCCGGAGGTCCTCCAGATTCACACATAATAGCATTCAATGGCTTAATGTTCGGTCTAACGACAGCAAACGTAACATCAACTTTATGTTTCTCGTCGCTGTATAGGAGGAAACATCCGTCTGTCCCTTCATAAGACGTCCAATACAGTTGGTCCGCAATCACCTTCGCAATGGGCCTTTTGCACTTATCCATAGATATTCTGGTTATTATGCTGGGGTTTAACGGGGAATATCTCTCGTAGACGTGTATATCGTAGAGATAGTTGTAACTCTCATTGTTTTTATCATCATGAAGGGCAAGCTCAAATTGGAAGCCAATAAATTTGCTGTTCAAACTAGGCGATTTCGCAACTGTATTACCTGGTTTAGCAGAGCCAACTTTGGCGACGATGACTTGCACGAAAGAGTTAACCCAATCGGCTTTCATCACCACGTACATCACTCCATCTTTAAGCTTGGAATAACTCCACCGAAAGAATGTTGATGACTTTACTAGGTATTCCGAAGCAAAAGTGGTTAATGAATTCAATATGGCATCTAAAAATTCAAACAGCTTTGTTACCACTGTTGGTTGCAGTTGATTACCATGGTTGGTGAAAATGACTTCGGCCGCCAGGGTATACCTTGATGCGCTAGTAGGATAACTTGAGACTTTAGTTATCCTACTAGAGGCGCTTGTTTGTGTACCAGATGCTGCTATTGATGGGTTTGTTAGCGCTAAATGAACTAGTCTGATTCTAATTAAACGCCCTTGCCTATGATTAAAATCACTAATAATACCTTGTTCAAAACAAACATTTTGTTGAAAATACTCAGTCTATCTAAATTTTGAACGAAGAGTGAATGAGCGAAGGAAAAAAAGAAAGAAAACAAAAGATATTTACATGCTTTTCTGTTCATAAATACCCAGTGTGTATATTGAGATTTCCCAACCTAATAACTGAGCCGCATAAGCCGCACGATATGTGACCTACAAAATGCCACCCGGAGTGATAAGCAAACAAGGTCAAGAGCTCCACAGCTAAACATCCAGAAATAAAAGTCGTCCAAACTTGAAATTTATCTATGCAAAACAATACACAGTCTATAAAACACATGCAGAAAAATCCGTGGCAGAAAACTCAAGTTTTTGAAAAGTAGTAAATATACCTAAACACTAAATTTGATCCTGACCCTGTAGTAAGTACTCTGTCGCAATATTGTCCTCTCATTTAGCTTCTTTTTCCAACCAATGTTTCATCACTGCCATTCGAATGGGGTCAAGTTTCTCATCAGCCTCACGATTCGACAATAACGTTGAGTCAAAATTTTCAGACATCCGAGTGAAAGGTGCTAGAGATGTAAACGTGAGATTTGGCTGACTCAATTGCATAATCGCCAAATCACTTTTTACAACTATGTCGCCTTCTTTGGCAGCAATATTCCATAGCTGGGCCACATCTTCCATGCTCCTTTGTGATAGAAACGTGTGATCCACGTCAGATGTCATGATCATACCCGTGGCATATTGGAATATTTCAGTACTAGTATAAGGATACCAAGAGTTTCTTCTTTCATTGAGATGGAAGCCAAATACACATCCTGGAATGCCTTGCCTACATCCGTGAGATCTAATACTGATGGAGTTGCCACAATGAACTGGAGATCACGAAACAGAGTTCGTGGTCCACATGTTTTGAAAACCCGCCGTAGCTCTTCTGCAATAGTATCAGTGCTAGGAGTGGATCTCATCTGTTTGCGGTCAAAGTACTCGGTATTAGAGTAATTACAATTGCTGCTATTGGCTCGAAGCCCAGTCGCTCCTGTAGCCGCCATAGAGGCATTTCCGAAAAACCAGGCGAAAATACTGTAGTGTGTGTTTCGCTCATCCTGACCTTGGAGTTCCAGCAATAGAACACGATAACGAAGAGACCACAAGCATGTCTAGAGAGTATTAGGTTTACCAATAAGCGATGGATTGTCAGATAATCTGTGCAAATGTTGTTATAATGCTCATTGTAATTGAAATCCTGGTGTTTGCTGATGATGAGCGAGAGCTGTTGACGCAGGCGTTCTCTCTTTTCTGCTTCCATTTGGATCGCAGCCCGGACTATGGTGGCATCCATCCACTTATGTGTCTCAGAACCATGGCACAAGGCATTGCGACCCAATGTCGGAATAGATCATACCAGTGAGCCGCATGTGGATGTCCAAGATATCCTGTCCAACTCCGCCCGTTTAGTATCATCAATAATCACATCTCAATTCTCATTCTGAGACGCATCTGTTGAGCTCGCACGATGCTGGTATTGGCTGGCTTTATCTCCACCGCTATTCATGCCCCGGTTTGGATTCTGGACATTCGTGTGCTGACTAGACTACATTTATGAACGTGATCCTCACTAGACACAGACGGCCTGGTCGACTCAAATTTATTATCATAGGGTGATTCCGACCGAATGTCCTTTCTTGCACATACATTTAGCAAGCTGGGGCTCGACTTTAGGCGCACGGAGTACGATCATTCGTGAAAAGATCTTGGTAACTTTTTAGACTATCTCTGAAACCACTTAATAGACAGCTAATTTACCTATTTTGACCAAAAAAAAAAAAAAAAAAAAAAAAAAAAAAAAAAAAAAAAAGAATCGGCCATCTTTTCTACCAGTTCTAGCCACGGTACCTGACCAAAATATGCACCGCTTTATCTTGAGCCCGGCATGATCGACCACCGATCTGATAGGCAAGCAAAGGAGGGAGGTAAGGGAGGGGCAGGGGACAGCAGATCTCACGTACTCATATGTATATATATATATATATATATATAATGACTGGAAGCTGCTGCATATTCTTAAATGTCCGACTTTCACCCTGAGTCTGCAGGTAGATTTTTGACCGACCATAATTCTAAAAAACAGATATGAACTTCCTAAACCTGCCCCCAGAACTGGTGCTCAATATTACGGATTCCCTTCCAGTACCGGATAAACTAAACCTGTGCGCAACTTGCCGCAGGTTCAAGGCAATTATTCGCAGTAAACTATGGCATCATATCCATCTAAATTTATCTGAGGACTCCTCGACCTCACCCCGAGACCCAGAGATACGTGTGATCGAATGGAAAGACATAAAGAAGTTCTACGAACTGATACTAGGACAGGGGTTCAACGGGCCGATCCTGCAGGCTGTCGAAAAAATAACATTGACAGTCTCTGACTCGATTTATAAAATTCCTCTTATTAAAGCTCCTACAACCCCGTCGCAGGTTTCAAGATACCCAATAAACTTCCTGGCGCTCTCATTAGTCAATTCTGTTATGCCGCGCCACTGTAAAAATATTCGATATGTTGGGGTTTATCTGAAAGAGTACAAGACCTGTCCACGGTTTATATTTGCAACTGTAGGGGCCCTCTCCCAGAGCTCTAAAAGCGCTAGTTCAGTCATTGAAGTGGATGTTTTCACGTTGGGCCAGCAGTTACCCATCATTTCGCGGCAAAAACTAAGTGCCTCGCACCTCACGCTGCTAGTCAATGAGTATGCCACAATTCCGACATTTGTAAATAGATTCTCTGTTCAAAACGTCACATTAGACTGCACACAGAGGACAGTTGATGTTGATAGAATCAAACTCGTGCTGACCAGGCTTCCAAATCTGAGACACGTGCGGCTCAAAGCATACAGCTTAGCACAGGATATCCTGAGATATCTGCCTAAAAATGTCACCAAAGTAGAACTTGACGTGAAAAAGGTAAGGTGTGCCCTTTTGGACTGTTATGAGACTGTAGAGGAATTGGTAGTGTCAGATAGTTCTGATGTGCGTTTGCACCCTTCTCGGTTCCCTCATTTAACTAGCTACAATGGGCGATTAACTACAAGTATACCCAAATCAGTTACAGACTTGAAATGCTCTGCGGAGCAGCTTCTTGCGCTCATGAGGTGTTCCAAGCGGGATCGTTACCTACAGGCAAATGTAAGGACGTTGACACTGAAGAAGGAGGGCACGTTCTCTAATTCGGAGCTTGATCTGGTTGCAAGATTTCTAAATTTAGAAGAATTGGTATGCATATGTAGTGGGGGAGTCACGGAAGTGTTCAAGACAGTATTATTCGGTTCTGCTAGTCTGAAGAGTGTGTGTGTTTATTGCCCGACTTTGGTACCTTGTATGAAAGTGTACACCGGCAAGGTTTTGAAAGTAACCGATAATAAGCATGTGCTTGAACGATATCTGGGGTATACTAATGACACTGCTTATACTGATAGTTTTCGACCAAGCTGGCAGCCAAAGGAAAAGACCAAGCGTTCGTCCCGTGTATTGAGCTAGAATGTAATTAATTTCTTATTTCTTGTCAGACCTGATAAATTTTTTTTTAGAATTGCTCTTTTCTACTATATCTTTAGGGCGTAGGTATCTCCGGAAGTAATCAATGCATACATAAAAATTTAATTTCAGAAATCTAAGGTAGCCTATGGTGTGAAATGATTAATTAGGGATATCTGGTAATATATGCGTAGTGTTGTTGGCCCAGGTGTTGTTCGAAGGAGTGGAGCCGCACTAACCGGCACAAAACTTGACTTGTCTTGTAAATCATCATAATAATTACACGCGAGTTATCCTATACTTGAATTAAATATGATACTTTAGTTTTAAGATGACTCAATATTGTTTAGTAGCTTATTTTCGATTGCACTTCGTGGTGAGTGCCATGTGCGGCGTGCGGCTCGAACATGTGATGCAGGGTATCTGGTATCTCACGCAGTTCATTATGTGAGGTATATAACGAAGGTACATAGGTCAAATGTGGATTGCGTGACATTGACTCTCTGAGGGGTTAGTTTTAAGATCAACTAGTCCAATTCTTAATGTCTCAATGCTAGGCGATCCACCGGCAGATTGCTCATACAGGATACTCACTTGACATTACGTTTAAACCCAGGCTCGGGAGTATCTGTTAGCCATATCACTATGTCTGATGTCACTGAATACGTATATCTCGCTGCTAACATCGTTCTACTAATGCATTAGAGCGGCTCTACACAAAACATCATCTGTTGGTGCGAAGTGAAAGCAACAGTGGACTATCGGCCCCATTATCGACTCTTGACAATTACAAAATATTATCAAATACACAAAGTCAGCCTAGCATAACGCTATCTTATGTGTAGATTACTCAAATAATTTCTTCGCATATATCCATCACTATTGGTCAGCCGCACACTAAATCCTTTTTCGGCTATCGGAAGTCCGATCCCAAAACCCTAGATTTTTTCAAACAGTAGTTAATCGGAAAAAAAAAAAAAGATTCAGTCACCATCTAATACTCACACAAAACAGAACCAACAAAGACACAATATGGACAACCGAACTGTAGGCATCTTAGGTGGTGGCCAGCTTGGTCGAATGATGGTGGAAGCAGCCCATCGTCTGAATATCAAGACCGCCATTCTCGATGCTGAAGGAGCCCCAGCTAAGCAGATCAATGCTATTGGTGAGCACGTACACGGAAAATTCACTGATGCCCAAGCCGTGCAAGAACTGGCCAAAAAATGCGACGTTCTCACTGTAGAGATCGAGCATGTCAATGTAGATGCCCTGGAGCAGGTCCAGAATACCTTGGGTGACAAAATCTCCATCCAGCCAACTCCTGCTACTATTCGAATGATCCAGGACAAGTACGTTCAGAAAGAACATTTGATCTCCCACGGAGTCGCTACTGCGCCATCTCAGAGCGTAGAAAGTACCGAATCTGACCTGAGACGAGCTGGTACAGAATACGGCTATCCTTATATGCTCAAATCCCGAACTGATGCCTACGACGGTCGAGGAAACTTCGTAGTAAAGACTGAGGCCTCCATTCCTGAGGCCCTGCAGGTGCTCCACGACCGCCCATTGTATGCCGAAAAATGGGCTCCATTTGTTAAGGAACTGGCCGTAATGGTTGTTCGATCTGTTGACGGATCAACTTCCTCCTACCCAACAGTGGAAACCATCCACAAGAACAACATTTGCCATTTGGTATATGCCCCAGCCCGAGTCCCCGACTCTGTGCAATACAAGGCCAAGCTTCTTGCTGAAAAGGCTGTTTCTACCTTCACTGGAGCTGGTATCTTTGGCGTGGAGATGTTTTGGCTTGAAGATGGCGAACTACTACTAAACGAGATCGCTCCTCGACCTCACAATTCTGGTCACTACACTCAAGATGCTTGTGTGACTTCGCAATTCGAAGCTCAAATTAGAGCCATTCTGGGTCTTCCACTTCCCAAAGGGTTCTCTAATTTGAACTCCTCTAATACCAACGCTATTATGCTCAACATTTTGGGCGGTGAAAAGCCTGATTCCGAGTTAGAAATTTGCCAACGAGGCCTGCAGACTCCGGGAGCTAATGTCCACTTGTATGGAAAGGGAACTCGTGTTAACAGAAAAATGGGACACATTAATATCGTAGGTAGCAGTATGAGCGATTGCGAAAAGAGACTCGCCTACATCATGGGAGAAGAAAGCAATGATGCATCCCAAGAATCATCCTCGGTTCAACCGCAGGTAGGAATAATCATGGGCTCTGATTCTGATCTGCCAGTCATGAAAGTTGGTGCAGATATCCTGAAGAAGTTCAATGTCCCATTCGAGGTCAAGATTGTGTCTGCTCATCGAACTCCAGATAGAATGAACCAATATGCACGTGAAGCCGCATCTCGAGGCATCAAGGCCATTATCGCTGGAGCTGGTGGGGCAGCCCATCTTCCTGGCATGGTCGCCGCTATGACTGCTGTTCCAGTTATCGGAGTACCAGTTAAGGGTTCTACGCTTGATGGAGTTGACTCACTTCACTCTATTGTTCAAATGCCACGGGGAGTTCCTGTGGCCACTGTAGCTATCAATAACTCCACCAATGCCGCTCTGCTTGCGGTTAGGATTCTGGGGGTTACTGACCACAGGTATCAGCTAGCTATGGAGCAGTACATGGACCAGATGGAGAAGGAGGTTTTGGACAAGACCAAGAAGTTGGAGTCTATTGGGTACGAAGACTATTTGAAACAGATGTAGATTGATAGAAGTTTAGTGGGATGATATGTCTAGCGGGATGATTAGAAGTATTATAGTGAAAAATGGTTTGAGAAATATGCCGAACTTTGATGTGGATTAAACATAATATGCTTATATCAATGAAACGAATAGCTTTGATATTAATATGATGAAATAATAGTACATATAACCCTACAACGGAACTCCCTCAACCTTCTTCATCAGCTTCATCGTCTGCTCCATGAACATCAACGTCAGAATAGTATGCGGCCCAATTCGGAATAAATGAGGCACGAATCCTTTGTACAGAGCCAACGGACCCTCGATCGATACAGTCTTAACCAGGCAGTCAATTGGATTCTTGTAGAGATTGCCCTTTTGGTTGTACATTCTCGTCATTAGGACATCCCATGGATTCATCACGATGCACACACCCATACCACTCGTGGCCGATGCCAACAAATGCTGCACTGGGCCCTGATCCACCAATTTGTATTTATCTAGTAAGTTTTTGGCCCAATTGTAAATTGGCAATTGCACACTGGAACCTGCACCAGTCCGCAGGATTGCGGCATCGACACCTCTATAAAGTCCCTTGAACCCCTCAGTTCGCCAAATTGTTCCCAACCCATCTGCGATGCTTTTGTAATTTGTCTGTGCACCGACCTTGAAAACTGGAGAGTATGCTTGCATTCGGGTTTTAACCAAGTAGAATGGCGATCCTGCAACTGCACCCATGATGCCTGAAGTAGCACCAGCGATGATATTTAATGAAAATTGTTGCTTCTCCGGGGCAAACCCGAAAAGGCCATTCAGAGAATGTCGTACTGGCTCATAGAACCCAAGCCGACACCCATTTAGACCAATTTGGTAGATGTATGCAGGAAATAGACCACGCTGACAGCCTTTCAGACCCTCGTGCTTGTAGATTGTGCCTAGACCTTGAAAGAGTCCGTTGTATACACGTTTCACCTGACCTTTTTCGGCGAGCTCACCTTGTAGTTGCATTCTGTTGCCCTCCCTGTTAGTCTTATCTTCATGTTAATTCTTAATTATCAAAGTCGTACCTAGTTTTGATCAATTCTGCTGGGTTTGTAACTGTCACTGCTCCGCAGGCAGCGATTCCCCCGGCTACAAAACCACCGAAAGTACTCAACTTCTTAGGGGGTTGAGTTACAGGTGTCGTCGACTCACTCGATGCAGACATTTCTTTATATCTATTATATTATATTGAAACGTGACAGACGAATGAGGAAGAAGTATTAGCAAGTAAGAAGGAAGAAAACAAACGTATGAAAAAAAAAGTGGATATGGAGGGGTATTTATTTCACCTAGTACTGCTGGTTTTGGATTAGTCTTACATCACGTGATATATTGTATCCGATATCGGCGGCAAAAAAAAAACTGGTGAAAAATGTTCATGCATGATCCAGATTTAGATCCAGATCAAAATGAGTTGGCGAAACTAAGCGGCGACCCATTAGATTTAGAAATTTTGAGCTGATCTGTCAGTATACATGAATTTTTGCTTGTTTCCCTTACGTATATTGGTCTTCTCCAGTGTGAATTCAGTCTCATGCACAAAGTGTGGGGTTCAACTTTTTCGAGCTCCGATGAATCACCGTTGTTCCGTCAATAAGCGAGATTTTACGAGCCCTTGAGCTGAACAATTGTCTAGGAGGAATAGATTAGTCAGGCAGCAAACATTTAACTCATTAATGAGGAGTTAGTGAGCCACTATTTAACTATAAGTCGTCGTATTGGCTTTCGAAAGGGAAAAATGTTGCTTCCAATCGTACTTATATAGTAATTAGCCATTGTATTACCACACCATCGGAGTTAACGGAGTTACAGTCTTCTCCCAAAGAGCTCAAATCAGAAAAATATATCAGCATCGTTCATCGACCACCGACCACAACGATCTAGGACTACATGCACGTGTATAAAGAACTAACACAACCAACGGCGGTAACGCACTCCGTTGCATGCAGGTTCATAGACAAGGACGAGACCTGTCTGGTGGTAATCCGTGGAAACTCGCTAATTGAGATATTCCGCACCACCGTGATCCAAACCGAAGTCGTGGAAGATATCAACTCGGAAAAAGAGCAGGAGCAAGACGACAGGGCTGCTGAGGAATCAGCACTGGTAGAGGGAGGCGACTCATTTGTCGGCTCTGAGTTTGGTCTCGAGTCAGCAAAAGAACAATTGAAGACCAAGCTTGTTCTGGTGGGCCAATGGCCTCTGGAGGGTTATGTCACCGATATACACAAGGTCAAAACAATGGCCACAGATCCTGCACTTGACGGGCTAATGATCTCTTTCAAGCATGCAAAAATGTCGCTTGTTGTGTGGGATCAGCTCAATTCAACAATATCTACCGTGAGTCTGCATTACTATGAGAAAGAACTAGCCAATGCTCATTTTGCGGATCAAGGGTTCGAGTCGTACTTTCGAATCGATTCGCAAAACAGCTGTTCCTGCATGATGTATCAGCAGGACCAATTGGCGTTCCTTCCTTTCTACAAAGATGACTCCTTTGGAGAAGAAGGAGCAGCAGCAGGAGGAAATGCGGCACCGTCGTCGATAGATTCAGAAACACCACTATATCAACCATCTTTCCTTATCAACGCAACACGGCTCGACGAGTCATTAACCAACATCATCGATTTTGCTTTCCTATATGAATACAGAGAACCGACTATGGCTCTTATCTACCAACCTACAAGATCTTGGACCGGCACGCTGCCTCTTCATAAAGACACAGTTAGATATATGGTCCTCTCTCTAGACTTGCAACAGCGGTCCTCTACTGCTATCATATCTGTCCAGGGTCTGCCGCATGATATTTCATCGATCATCCCGCTGGAGGACCCAATCAGTGGGTCGCTTCTCGTGAGCCCAAACACCATCATACATATCGATTCATCCGGCAAAGTCACCGCTGTAGCAGTTAATAGCCTGGCAAAACATGCCACGGGAATGCAGTTGATAGACCAGAGCAATCTGGAGCTGCGGCTCGAGGGCTGCAAAATCGTGCAGCTCGAGGACACCAATGGCCAGTTTCTCATGATCCTGACTACGGGCGAACTGTGTAAAATCAACTTCAAAGTAGAAGGACGTCGGGTGTACGGTTTCCACGTATCGAGGCTTTCCAACCCAAAATCCATGTGGATGCCTCGACCTTCGACGGCGGTGATGCTCCCTGGAATGAAAAACGTATTTGTAGGTGCTCGAGGAGGTTCGGCCCAACTATTGGGGGTTCGACCCAAGGGAGAAGAATCGTTGGCCAATGGCGATAAAGTAGCTGTGGCACCTGATGAGAGTGGCGCATCGGGTCCAGGCTCGAAACACAAAGGCGGCGATGGCGATGGATCTCAAGGGGATGTAGACAATGACGATGATGATATTTACGGAGATGAATCAGACTCAAAACAGGAAAGTAATGGCATTGATGGCGGGTCAAAGAACTATGTCTTTTCAGTCGATGACAGACTCGTAAACTACGGCCCCATCACCTCATTGGCAGTTGGCAAGCCTCGGGTGGTGCCAAAGAAACTTCAGCATAAAGACCCCCGGCTCGAGGGTTACGATATTGTAGCTGCCACAGGAATTGGAGTCGCTGGATCGCTCACCGTTTTTCAGAAAGACATCCGTCCTAATATTGTTAGTGATCTCAAGCTCCACACAGCCCAGAGCATCTGGTCCCTTTGTACCAGAAATGCAGTCACTGGTGGTGAAGTCTTGTATGACAATTATATTTGCACTAGCAGCTCCGAGGGCAGCACCCTATACAAGATTGAAAATAAACAGCTGAAGAACTTTACAAAGGCAAGTGCTTTCAAAGGGCAGTCTAGTACTATCGGAATTGGGACGGTTTCCAAAGGCACAGCAGTAGTACAAGTGCTCTCCAACACTGCAGTTATTTACGATGCTGAATTCAAGACTGCTGGTAAAAAGGTCAAACTCGGGGGCGAGGCGAGGCAGGTGTCATTCCAAGACCCCTATGCCCTGGTGATCCTGAAAAACGGTGAATGCACTTTACTACAGAGCTCAACTACAGCAAAGTCTGGTAAGCCAACACTAGATGTCGTTAAGCAGTTTCCCAAAAACGCCGCACGCGGCGCGCTTTCGGAATCAGCCATATTTGGACAACTAAAGTTTGGATCCAAGAAGCGAAAGAGGGCGAGTGAGGCCACCACTGAAGAAGCGGACCAGGAGGCTGCTAAGCCCATGGTTGCCATATGTCTGACTAACGAGAATGAATTAGAGGTAAGTCCTATCACAAGGAAGAATGAAAAGAAAAGAGAAAAGAGATTGCTAACACTCGACTTTATATAGATTTTCAAGCTGGGAGACCAAGATGCCAAAGTCACATTAAGAGGACTTTCGGCATTACCAGAAACTCTAGGCGAGGATGTAGAGGTGGAGCAGTGTTCACCCAACGTTCAAAAACCAGAGTTTGTACAGGTGCTCTTTACCCCATTAGGGGACGGTGTCAGCGAGGAAGAGCATCTTTTACTTCTAACAGCTGAGTATGAACTGTACATGTACCGTGCTTTCATTGTCGATGGCCGATTGCGGTTTTCCAAAGTTCGAAATCAGGCAATTTCTGCTGATCTAAGACTCGAGCAGAATATATCCATGATACCAGTTCAGGTCGGCGGATATAAGGCTGTTTGTCTTACTGGGTCCTACCCTCAATTGATTGTTAAGGGACACACCTCTCCACCTCGAACACATAGGTTTGGATCTAGTGGGGTGATTGGAATGACCACTTTCAACACTGATACAGTATACAAAGGTGTGATGGTCGTCGATGATAAAGGAGTGGTTAGAATCTGTACACTGAGCGATAATTTTGACTATACACAGTCACAATGGCCGGCACGCCAGATCCCAGTAGGGAGTAGTATCAACCGTGTTTGCTATCATGAAAAGGGACGAGTCTATGCAATTTCGACCAGTGATCCAATTCCTTATAATTATGTAGACGAAGACGGAGAGCCAATTGAAGGCTTGCTGGAGGATGTAGGCCGTGGAGAATCTTACCAGAGCTCACTCAAGCTAATCTCTCCGCTGACTTGGACTGTAATTGATGAAAAGCAGATGGAGCCCAACGAAGTTATAATGTGCCTGAAGAGTGTGCAGATGCTTGTAAGCGAAAGGACTCAGAGACACAAAGAGGTACTAGCATTTGGAACCTCGGTACTTCGAGGAGAAGATTTGGCTGCCAAAGGATCGTTTTATGTGTACGATGCTGTAGATATCGTACCAGAGCCTGGAAAACCTGAAACTGACCGAAGATTGAAGGAACTGGCACAAGAGTCGGTTAAAGGTGCTGTTACATCGCTGTGTGAAGTCGATGGACATCTACTAATTGCTCAAGGCCAAAAGGTGGTTGTACGGAATTTACAAGAAGACAACAGTATCATCCCAGTGGCATTCCTGGACATGAATATGTATATCAATGAGGCCAAATCTGTGAAAAACATGCTACTACTTGGTGACGCGTTGACAAGTGTTTGGCTCGTAGGATTCGGGCAGGAGCCATACAGAATGAACTGTATGGGAAAGGACCTTCGGAAGATTCCAGTCTCTTCCAGTGAGTTTGTAATCTCGGATGGAGATTTATATGGGGTTGTAGCTGATGCCGAAAAGAGCTTACACCTCTTACAGTACGATCCTGAGAACCCAACTTCATTATCTGGACAGAAGTTACTTCCAAAGGCCGATTTTTTCACAGGTAGACATATGCAAACTATGGAGCTAGTCCCGACCAACCCAGGTTCCAGTGGTAAGGGCCAAGAATTTGTACCCTTGTGTGGATCTGACGATGGTGTACTCGCTACCATCTTGCCAGTGTCTGAAGCTACTTACCGAAATCTTTTTGTTGTTCAACAGCAAATTATAGATAAAGATGAACACACTGCATGTTTGAACCCTCGAATGCATCGGGAGATGAATGCCTCTCCCCACGATGGGCCACAGCGAGCCATGCTGGATTACAATATTATTCAGCGATATGCCACATTAAATGTCGAAAAGCGGTACCAGTATTCTCGTAAGGTTGGTAAGAATGGATGCGAGGACACTTGGAATAGTATGAAAACTGTTGGAGCCAAGCTGGTCTATCTTTAGACCGCTGTTGGAGCCGAAGCTAAGAATTGTGTTTTTAGTATGTAACTTATTACTGTAAAAAAGAATAAAGAGATTTTGAACAAACCAGCTTGTAAGGATGCATAATCGATCTATATAAATTTTCTATTTTTCTCTATATACACCTCATATATTATTGAAATATTTGTTCTAGTTAGATTCACGCAGAAACGTGTGGTCAGCCGCACACCCTATATGGCCCAATGGCACGCAGGCTAAAGAAGGGAAAAATATTTTCCCTTTCTTCAATCCGACAATCACAAACTTCGATTTACCAGACAAAGATGAAAAGGTCCACGGTCATCAAAACAGACATTAATAGTCCTAACACCAATGGAAGTCCAAAATCTTCGAGGCCACCTGTGGTGCTAGCCAGGCAGCATACAAACAAACTCATACCAGGCAGTATTTATTCACTAACCTTGCTGGCATTTTTCGACATAGTCATGTTGAAGCGAAATTTGGTGTCTTCACCAATCCAATGCATGATCGAGACAATTCCCCTGGTAGTGATTCTCCAGGCGGGATACTGCGTTTTAGCCAAACTAGCACGGCCAAAGAAGACTAAGAAGGGCAGCGAGGAGTATCCTTCTGTGGGGTCACAGCTTTCTAGTGTAGTTCTCTCTACTATTCTGAGTCTTATTCTTTCCGCATTAGTATTTGTGCTACTGATTTTATTTGGTGCACCTATGGCCTCATTGACCATGGAGACAGCTCTTTGTGCGATTCACATATCATTGCTGTCGGTTTTGCCAATGGTTTACGTTTACAACTTAGATGCTAACACGTGGAGAGACATCATTTCCGTAAAATTACCACTAAACTCGGTATATGCTGCGACCGTGGGAACTTGGCTCGGTGCATGGCTTGGGGCCATTCCAATTCCATTGGACTGGGATCGACCCTGGCAACGATGGCCAGTTACTATTCTAGCTGGTGCATATCTAGGCACAGCAGTGGGAACGATTGTTGGAGGAATTTCTGCTTCTTTTAAAAAGAAAAAGAACTAAGCCCGAAAGGAGCTCACTATTATATTTTACAATTCCAGTGTATAACCTGCAAGATCATCCCAATTTCAAGAGGAAGGCGGGATTGCTGCGAGGGGAAAGTAAGGTAGGCCAATCAAACCAATCAAGTTGAGATACGACAATGTTTCTCAGATTTTTGAAGGATTAATATTATATGTTAATTAAGTAATATGATCTATGTAAAGTAAGAACCTTCAATTATTTGAGACGTGGGTAAAAAATACAAAACCCTCCATCTACAGAGTACCTGCAGCATGTAAAAAGAAATTGACGCCTGTAGCAGCTGCCAAAGCCAAACAAATGACGGTGGGCCCAATCTGATCGTCATATCTAACAGCTTTCTTGTTACGAATGTGATAAACCCGCTTCAAGTAAAGCACAATTGAGTAAAGAATGGTCATAGCCGCAGTAATGTAAAATCCAACAGCGGCTTGTAGGGCCAATGCACCACCAAAGTTGAGTAACCCACCTGCAATAGCTCCAAGTAGAATGCTGATCTCAATCCAGGCCAAAAAAGTCCGCTCATTAGCAAAATAAACCTTGGGCTCTACTCGCACTGGCACACACATTCGCTTGCCTGGAGGTAGGGGGATGTCAGAGATAAAAACAGTGCCATCGGGAACAGTGGCTACTGGAGAATCATCGACAAATGCAGAATGGAACCAACTGATAATTGACCTCAGAGATTGTACCACAATGTTACTCTCATAGGTTCGGTCACTAACTGTGCTGTTTCCTAACAAAGTAGTGTTCTCGGTAGCAGTAGCGGAATCAGTTGGTCCTCGAGCTGATGACTGCTGCGGTAATGTAGGCTGTTCAAAGTGGACCACTGGCTCTTGATCACCAAACAGCTCTTCGTCATCGTAGTCTGATGACCCACTAGTCTGGTTAGCCGGACGCTCAATACCATAGTCCTGTACAATTGGCTTTTTGATATCTACGTTCATCTGCGGCAGCCAGAATGGAATTAAATCGACCTTTTCTGGCATTAGAGTAGCAGTACCATGGATGAATTTCGAAAACTTAGGTACTGCTTCGACCAGATGAGACGATACCAATTCTCGAACCCATTGTGGAGGCTCCTGTCCCATTTGAGTTTGAAGCTTGACTTCAAGAACCGCATATGGGAATCGCTCGATGTCCCCTGGAGGTAGTTGATTGAATGGCCAGTCTACCCCTATATCCATTCGTCTCCAGTTTTTGTTTGCTCGGTCAAGCCCATCAAAGTTATCCTCTCTAACCATAGATAACTGAGTATCAAGTGAGATACGTACCCGTGCATCGCCTGGCAGTTGGAATGCAGTTCGATTATAAAAAGACCGTACTACTGGCCGCAGCTTTTGCTTCAACACGGAGTATTGAACTTCACGGGCAAGTTGCTCCTGAGATTCAATCTCTTTTAGACTCTTTTTGCCCTCTCGGCGAGCTTTTTCAAAGGCCTGTTCAACGGTATATTTACCCTTGAAGAAATCATTTACATGCTTTTCTTTCAAACTAAATCGAGCCTTGACAGACTTTTCACCGGTCCAGTCTTCACGATGTGTTTTACGCTCGACAAATATCTGGTCGGAGCTCATGCCACCATACCATCGCATTCGGATTGCCTCGGCACCCTCATTTTTCTCTAAACGACCTTTGTACAGGTCGAGATTGGAGTTATCGTAATAGATGGAAGTGATTGCAGAGTCCTCTGGTTCGAATTCTTTGTTCGGATTGAAGACTAGTACTGGTAAATGTTTCAATATGATCAGTTTGAGCTCAGTTATATTGTCAGGATGAACCCAATACTTTGTGGTTTGACGCACGAAGTTTTGCTGAGCTCCACCGGCAGAGGAGTCCCCTTTAATTGGGTTACCTCGAGTTCTGACCAGGTCGTACAGCTTGGACAGTTTGACAACTAACTCGTCATAATTGTCCTTGAAAAAGGGTTTGGCGTTGAGCCGGGCACTGAAGATTGGCTTCAAGCTCCACCCGGTTTGTTTATCATGCTTTTTTATAATTTTTTGGAATGCAGTGTAATTCAATCGACTGAATTTTGCCACATCGTGAACATCTGCAATGATGTCTGATAGTTCTTCTTCTGAGTCTTCAAACTGTTGATCATCGACTGGTTGGTGGGACTCGATTGATCGAAGCAGTTGCTCTACTTCACGTTCGGCCCCTTTCAAGCGTCTTTTGATTTCAGTGTTTTTGACTTTCTGAAAGGTATATACCTTGTCTAGCTCTTTTTCGAGCAAATCAACAAATTTTTCTTCCTTTTTACTATTCCACTCATTCTTTGCAAGCTCTTTTTTCAATGTATTTTTCAGGTCGTCATATGAGACATAGTAATAGTAGTAGTCTTTGATCAATGAGCTTTTCAGCTGCTCGCCGAACTTCATGCCAGGATTATATTGAAGTTAATTGTAGGAAATTATACTTCAATAATATAATAGTAATTATTAATATTTTTTTTCAAGAAATATTAGGAGTTCAATGCTACGATTATTGATTGAGGAGGATAGGGGAAAGGAAAGATATGATAGGTTATTATTTTTTTTGTCCTCTTGATGGTTGTTGTGGTAATCGGACCCCACGTGCTACCAAGATGAACGGCTAGTGGCTTAGGCCTCTTTGTTTTAGATGCAGGTTTGGAGAAATATGGCCAGTCTAGGGGTGTGTGTTAGTGACATCCAAAAAGGGATGACGATACTAGAGAGACGTGTTAGAATATTGATAAAGAGATAAGTTCAAAGAATACCCGATTAAACCTTCGAAAAGGTGATGGTTTGAATATACAACAAGGAGGATGAAGTATCTCATCAGTTGATACAACTGAGTTAGGGGATTGCGGCGGGAGATTTGATGACTAAATGTTGGGGGTAGAGATTACATCATCTGTGGTGTCTCTAACACGTTCTGTGGTGTAGCTGGCGAAGGACTTCACTATAACTATTCATGATCCACGCCAGAATCCCTGTGGTGTATTTAGTAAAAGGTTGAGCCGGATGTGATATCTTACATAATCACGGGGCTCTACGGGCCAAAAACTAGCTATATTTTTTTTTTTTTTTTTTTTTTTTTTTTTTTTGCTGTGTGAACATTTCTGAAAAACTCCTATTCTCACTAGAAGACCTTGAAAACAGTCTATTTCTGAGAACCTTATATATATATATATATATATAAACTATGGGGGTTTTTCTACCTAATTCGGCTCTTCCAGGGCTGAAGAAATACAAGTATGTGCAACTAGGAGAGAATTGCTAGATGGAGAGGGATTCCAGTACTTGCGATAGTAGAAGTAGCAGCAAGAAAAGTAACGGTAGAAGTAGAAATTATTGATGCTAATACAGGCAATGATTGTAGATATGGCAGTCAGGACAATTCTCCGGTTTCTAAATACATTTTGAAGCCTTTTTATTCCAAATTTGTTAATATTTTTCCATTATGGCTAGCGTATGTATTTGTTACTTGGTCACTCCGTTCATGAAGTACTAACCTATTCAGTCCAAACCTGGTATGATTTACTGATTAAACCCATGTACCATAAAAGTACTAACTAGAAACTCAAAAAACATTAAAACTAGATCACGCTATTGGGATTCAGTTTCGTGGTAGTGAATACCGTGACAATGCTATGTTTCAACCCGTCGTTCGATCAGGAATGCCCAAGATGGGTCTACGCATCTTATGCCATAGGTCTCTTCCTGTATCAAACTTTTGATGCATGTGATGGATTACAAGCCCGAAGGACCGGCCAAAGTGGCCCGCTGGGTGAATTGTTCGACCATTGTGTAGACGCTTGTAACACTACTCTAGAGGTACTACTGTTCGCCTCTGTCACCAATCTAGGGTATGGTTGGCCGGTGATTGTGGCTCAATGCGCTACATTGTTCAACTTCTATTTGACCACATGGGAAGAATACCATACTGGGGTTCTGTTCTTGTCTGCATTCTCTGGTCCAGTGGAAGGAATTTTGATTGTCATTGGGTTTTATTCAATCACTGCTTATACGGGGCCTTGGATTTGGAACACTCATTTGGCAGGACTTATGGGTCCTGCAGCAGATCAGCTACCAGCTGTAGTTGCTAAGCTTACGTTGAATGACTTGTATCTGGTATTTGCTGGTCTTGGCTTATTGTTCAACATCCACCAGTCGTCTCAAAATGTGCTTGCAGCTCGAAGAAAAGATGGGTTGCCAATTGCTCCGGCGTTGGTCCAAACCTTGCCATTTTTCGGGTTCTTTGCCACAGTGTTCATCTGGATCTACATTGAGCCAACGATCTTGCATTATCACTTGCTTCCTTTGTGTGTGGCCATCGGGGCCATTTTCGCATTCACTGTAGGGAGGATGATTCTGGCTCATGTGACCAAACAGAAGTTCCCTGTGTGCAATGTGCTTCTTTTCCTGCCGGCTGTGGGGATTGCGGTGAAGCTTCTCGGTGGATATTTAGCATGGGATGAGGAGATGACTGGAATTGCTATTGTCTGGGCTGGACTTGGAGCTAGTGTTGGTGTGTATGGGTCGTTCATTGCGGAGATTATTAGTGAAATTACTGCGTTTTTGGACATCTGGTGCTTGACAATCAAGTATCCCAACCATGAGAAAAAGACCCAGTAGATGAGTTCTTGGACAATGGTGCATATAGAATTGGGGGAATAAAAGTAGTTTTAGTAGTGGTAGCTGCGGCTCGGCGACAAATAAATATTGTTCCCAAGGATAATGAACCAAGCATTTTTGTCTCATCCTCTCCTTCATCTATTGGATCACCACATTTTTTGGGTGTTCTGGGTCACCAATCTTTTTCGAATCATCATATTCTTTTCTTTCCTTTATATTTTAGATTAATTTGCCCTCCTTATCCAAAAATCTCTACACAAAGGTATGGCCACCCTGCTCAGATATGCTGTGGCATCTCCAAGAAAGCAATATAAAGACAACGTTGTCCCCCTAGACCTAGCCTACATCGAGAGCAACATAATAGTCTGCTCGATGCCAACCAGTGAGTATCTCAAGACTTGGTATAGGCTCAGTGTAGAAGACCTGCGCGATTTCCTGCAACGAAACCATGGGCAAAACTGGAGAATATTCAATTTCCGAGCAGAGCAAGGCAACGCGTATCACGATTCCGAGTTCTATGGACGTGTGAGCCATTACCCATTCCCAGATCACCACCCACCGCCCTTCAAGCTGATCCCAGAGTTTGTCAGGCATCTCCACCAGTATCTCAACAAAGACGACGACAATGGCGCTAGAAACACTGCTGTTTTACATTGCAAAGCCGGCCAGGGCAGATCTGGCACTATGACTTGCGCATATCTGATGACCTACCATGGGTATTCCTTGGAAGATGCCATAGAGCGGTTTACTACGAAAAGAATGCGTGCTGGTTTTGGGCCTGGCGTGTCCATTTACAGCCAACGACGATACCTGGGGTATGTTTCGAAATGGCTACGTGAGGGCAACCAGAGCTATGACCCGTCAATGATTGTTGAGATTGTAAGCCTTAAAGTGTATAGTCAGGAGTATCGAGACTTGGACATCTCTTGTTGTTCGTTCGATAATGAGAGTAAGACTATCATGACCCGATATGTGTTCAGCGCAGGCGATGTAATCCGCGCTGCTGGTGATAGGAATAACACAACGACTGGAGAAAGAGCTCCAAAAGGGAGCAAGAGTGCGGATAGTGATCATAAAAGCTCTGAACGAGGAGACAAGGAGAATCAAAACAGAAGCAGAACAAGTGCGAATCTCGACGGCGAGACACAATCACGCACCACCGCTTATCATTCATCGTCGTATTGCACAGAATACAGGCCATCGAGCCTCCAGCTCTGTATGGGCCCAGATATCCAATTGTGTTTCAATCGATCTAAAACCAGATTGTCTGGCTCCACCATCAGTGCCGGCAAATCCAAGCTATCAATCCCGCACTCCACCTCGTACGTCTGGTTTAATGCGTTCTTTGAGACAGACAGTGGCAGTAGTAGTGGTGAATTCACCGCGTGGTGGGATGAAATGGACGGGTTTATTGGCACGCATCGCAAGGGTAGCAAAGTGTTCAGCAAAATAGCTGTCGAGTGGAAAGTGATTGGCAAGGTCAACTAGACATATTAAGGGGTACATGTACGCTGCTGTATGGCATCATCATCTCTGGTATGTTTCATGAAGTCATCCTCCAGCAGAGCAGGACGAGCACGAACCAATATCGAATTAATGAAGATCTTTGAATTAAAAAGCTATCTATCAGATCGAGAAGTTGTTCCTAAATAGGCTTGTGAAACACTGATCCTTTTCTGGGGGCAAAAGAGAGCGCCCCGTGTCAGGGGGTGTCAGTGCGGTAGATTCCGAACAATCGGGTGCCCCTGTTGGTCTCCACCATTGTTCCTTGTTTGGGGGTTACGTCACTGGGAAAGGAATAAATATGTTTATTGGGGGTAGCTCACAGCTTATTACCGTATTAAAACCACCGGACAGGTTCTTGGAACCAGCAGAGTGGCTGTAATTCGTAAGGCGTTCTGTTTGTAGAGTTTTGTGTGCAAAAATTCTCAGTGCTTCTACATTGGGAAAAAGCTCGTACAGGAAGGAGAGTCAAGTAAAAGCGTATGGTTGGAATTTGGCACAGCTGTATGGGTCGCAGAAGCTGTGCCTGGTCCAGTCTGGATGGATCCGCGTTATGTGACTGTATGGGGTCTAAGCTTGTAGCTAAGATCGTAGTTTTGGATCACTTGGATATAGTGAGTGATTACTGGTAAAGGTTATTGTTGCCGCCCCGTACGCAAATTTACGCACGTTGTGCACAAATCTACGCACATGTCTATATACCTTGTCCACTTTGTTCACCTTGTTTGCAAATAGACGCGCTGAAGATACCCTAACCCAAGCAATTTAAAAGAATATAAATATTTTGGGTTTTCCTGAACTTTTTTTTTTTTTTTTCCTTCATTTTTAATCTTCTGTTCCTCCCAGGTAGTAATAAAAGATAAAATAAAACAACAATTACGCCTCAACCGACCGAGATGCATGGAATCGATAGATCTATGGTAACTTGTCATGGGTGGTACCACTTTGTATGAACTAAGATCAGGGGGGCGGCAGCGACGGCAGGCAAAGCCCGTACATAACATAACAGAGAAGCTCGCAGCAGTACAGGAATGGATGGCTGTGGGATGACGCTCGATTACCTATGGAATACATTTAATCGGTGCCTTTTGGTAGATGTTTCACCTTTGTTTTCTTCTCCATGTTTGCTTTTTTTTTTTTTGTCCCATGTCCCTTCAGTGGTTCGAGGATCTTTTTTATTTTTTCTTTTATAGCTCTTCCCTTCCTTCTTTCTTTCTCTCTTTTTTCCTATCCCCGATTACTTACTGGTGTGAAAATATAAGAAACAGGCAGCATCCGGCCTTTTTCAAGCCCACACAGGTTTATATTTTTCTTCTATTCTTTGTCTTTCTTTAAGTTGGTTTCGTTCTTTTTTTTTTTTTTTTTTTTTTTTTTACTCTTGCTTTCTGCAATCTATGCATTGTTGTTGATAAAACAAGTAGACACGGGTTGTAACTTATTTTATCATCATCACCATCATTTATTTTTTACACTAAGTTAGAGCGCTGGAAAGAGGAATTGTTAGTTTGTTTGATACAAAGTGGGCAATTCCTATTAGCATTACGACATACTGTACATTACAACGACCCTATACATTACAACGACCCTATTACCCCACGAACAGGACTAGTGCACGATACTAGGATACCGCGACTATTACTAGTATATCACGAGCAGTAATAGCACACGATTACTACCACTAGCACAACCACTAGAGCTAGTACAACTATTAGGGCTAGTACACGCATACTATTAGGGCTAGTACACAGTACAACGACTAGGGCTAGTACAAAGCACAGGCTGCTATCAAGGATAAAACCAAAAACTAACCCCTAAACTACCCTCCTGGATACCAAGTAGCTGAATATCTGCTCACAAGTATAAGTATCGACATTTCTCCACACGTTTCAACTCTAAAAAAAAAGACTATTTATTCGATACAGGGCAAAAAAAAAAAAAAAAAAAATGAGTACATGTCCTTATTGCGGTAAGAAGTTCTCCACAGATGACGAAGTGGTCTCTCACGTCATGCAAAACCATTATGAACCTGTGAAGAGACGGTAGATCCGGATATCTCTTCATGGTGCGTTCATTTGATATGATTGTTTGCGGATTCTCGGATCTCGGGCATAAATCTATGATCTCTAAAATCCGAGATTTTGCCACATCAACTTACAGATTTCCTTCCACTACCAAAAAAACCAAATAAAATAAAAAGAACAATAGGAAGCTGGTATTTCCTTTTTGATTCGTTATTTATACTTCGAGTACATCTTTTTTTTCTGTATGATTCTTGTATTATGAATTTATGTATTATTATTATTATCATTATTATTACTCTTTCCATTGTGTTTGTCCATTATCACCGACCGTTAGCGATCTTCAACGGGGGTATAAAATATGTAATAGTATGCGAAACCGCTATGCAGAGCTGCGCCCCATGAATAATATACCAGAACACTACAGAATGAGCCGCTTGATCATACAATCCTATCCATTGTAACACTATGTAAAAAGGAATAATTTAGCGCTGTGCAGAGAGGAGTAACTGGTACTGTGCATGACAGATATGAGTAGAGAAAACTAGTGGCTGAAGTGACTAATTCCAGGCCATACACCAGCTTACTCGAGCCTAGACCCTCTTGCGCCTGACCCATTGTACCTTCTAGCCCTAGCGCTCTATCTCTATTACGGTTCTTTTAGTTTTTCTCACACGTGAATTCTAGCAATTCTGAGACTAGTTGTATTGGGACCTCTTGGTCGAAGTGCGGCTCGGAATTTGTACCCACAGTACCAGTACTAAAAAAGACGCAAGTCTGAATCATCAACCCGGAAAGACAAGAACCCCCAACCAAAAACAGAGGTCAAGTAAACACAAAACAAATGCGTGAGTCTACCTTGAGCACGACACTGTCCGACACTTTCCCTATCAGTAGTTGGAACAGAAAAAAAAAAGGTGTAGCCATATAAAGATTGCTCTTCCATTCCCGTAGGTGTTTTTTTTATTTTATTTTTCTTATTTTTATTTTTTTGTTTTTCCCTTTATGTTTCATGTCACGTTACCACATTTGCTATCTCCAAGTGGTTAACACTGGTCCCTTAGTATATTTGCCCACCTCTACAGAGGATGACCTCATCAGATGTTTCTGGTGGTTCCTTAATTCCACTACACTTTCCTAGTGCTCCTGATCCCACTACACTGGACTAGTCTACCGTCGACAGGGTTGTTTCTACCTAGTACTAGTGGTGATCCTTGGGACACAGGTTTAGGAAAAGATCGCTCAGGTTAACCTGATTCTTGCTCCGCATTTATAGGCCCTGTTTAATATTCCAGCATATATGAGCACATACACTGAACCAATACCTGAGCCGCGAATCTCCGTACTGTACCTAAAAAACAAATTATTTTGGGATATAAAAGTATATAAGGATCCGCTTATCTCTCTTTCTCCTAACTACATGTCCCTGTTTAGCCCGTAAACAAGCTCTCTAACTTTCTAGCCAGTGTTGGTAACTAAACTGGACTGCATCTCTAGCCTAAACTGTAAAGTAACTCTCTATACCAGGCTGTTTTTTTTTTTTTTTCAACTCCATCTCGAGCCTAAGCTGTCAGTAAAATAACTCTCCGTATCAAGCTGCGTTTTTTTTTTTTTTTTCGAGATGCCTGA